>RJWM01000606.1:0-123647 GCA_004363535.1 Dasyprocta punctata
GAAAATATTGGTGAGTAACTCAAAGCAGGAAGAAACTGGAAGAAAACTTTAAAAAAAGAGAACTTCACTGAGTGCAATATGTTTGTATGCTTTTTATCAGCGGGATACCTAGTCTAAAAGACTTGTAACAGCTAAAACTCAGGCAGAAAGCCACAGCCTTAATTATTTGATGTATCCATATTTTTAGAATAATGGAGATTTTATTATTCTTAAGTTGGACGAATATGTTATTTTGTATTTTTAAAAGTTATTTAGATTTTGGCCTTTAATTTAGAGTAGAATTCATCTTTTAAAAAGTTGTGCATACTCTAATCCTGTTCTTTAATGTGTGAGAATGTGGAAAAGCGGTTTATACACTAGGTCAACAGAAAAATATCTGTCTATCTGACATATTAATTCTACCTAGTCATTGCGAATGGTTACTTTATTTTTTTTTGATGAAACATTCTGTTTTTTTCAATATACATTGCTTTTGTAATCAGACAAAAATAATCTATTTTGAGAGAAACATGTTTATTTACCAGTGGGATCTAATAGTTTTATTTACCTTTTCAGCTCACTGACCTTGTTGCAGCATTATTAATGAAATAATTAAAAAGTTGATGTTTTGCTTTAGGAAAATGGGACCAGTATGGCTGAACATGTTCGAAATTCCAGTTGGGCAAAAAATGGTTCCTACCAAGATGCTGTTCATAATGCATCTGAAGAAGACACAGAACAAAACATACGAGCTGGTACCCAGGCAGTTTTGCAGGTAGATCACTTTATTTAAAAATCATTAGTTGTTTCATACATATATGTATTTTAAGGACTTCAATATGCAGTTTAATTTTTTAATGTAATAAGTTCACTTATCAGTTATGCCTTTTTCTCCTCATTGTTTTTTGGAGACAGGGTCTCAAATACAGGCTGGCCTCAGACTTGAAATGCTTTTGCTTCAACCTCCTGAGTGCTGAATACATGTGCCACCATATCTTGCTTATGTCATATTATTTTTGTTTGCCTTTTCATATAAAGGCAAATAAAATGTAATATATATATATATATATATATATATATATATATATTACATAGGCAACTCATAGATGAGAAAACCCCTCAAATTTATTCACTACTAATGAAAGAAAAGCAAATTAAATCAAGAAGACAATTTTTTTTTTTGGGTCTTTTTGAGACAGGGTATCACTATGTGGGTCAGGCTGGTCTTAAGCTTACTTTGTAGCCCAGGCTGGTCTCGAACTCACAGTCCTCCTGCCTCAGCCTCCCAAGTGCTGGGATTGCAAGCATGTGCCACCATACCCAGCTAAAACAATTTTTAAATAAAAGCATTTCATTTATATAGAAGTAGCAAAAAATTAAAGTCTGACAATACATGTAATGAGAATATGAATAAATGTAAACTCACAAATACTTCATCTGTATTGAATGAGAGCATCTTTTCTCATCTATGAATTGTCTATTCATATGCTTTTTCCATTACTCCACTGGATGTTAAGAATTTGTAAGAATTTATTATATTCATTCTCTCTGCCTGCGGCTCCCCCACCCCCATTTCTGGGAATCCATCCTGGGGCCTTGTACATACTAGGCTAATGTTCTACCATGGAATTACATCAATCCTATTCATTTTTTATCAAATTGTTCTCATCTGCATTTTATTTCTAATATTTGTCTCATTTTTCTTGGTCAGTGCTTATAGGTTTATAGAATCAACTCTTTTTACCATCTTAAAAAGGTTTGCTTAATATTCTTTTCTCTTGATTTTATAACTGTATTATTGTTATGTAGTTCTTCCAGGAGATTTAAATCAGAATTGTGGGTATAAAATATACCCTTTCTTGTTCTTTTCTTTCAAAATACCCTTGTGCACTACTGCCATGGCTGTTACTGTATGACTTTGCCCTCTGAAACAGTATGTAGTTAATTGATTATAATGAATTTCATTAAAGATGTACATTGATGACTCTTCATTAACAACATTTATAATATGAAATCTTTTTATGCAGTGAGTTAACACCAAAAGCACATGTACACGCATAAAAATAAGAGAGGAAAGATTGTTGATACAACTCACTCAGAAAATTCTTTCTGATTTAGATGTCATCTGACACAAACTATTTATATTTATTCTTTTGTTTTTTTATTTTATGACATTATTATATGAAAGTTCTCTGTTTAGAAATGCTATTTTTATACTTGGTTCATTTTCTTTGCTTAGAAATTTTGTAGATAAATGTAAAAATGGGCAGGTTCAGTGAGTTTAAATTTCAAATACTGTTAGGTGTTTAAATAGGATTAGAATTAAACTCACCACTTTTAATTGTAAATCATCTCATGATTGCCACCTAAATTTCTCTTTATATAAGAAATTTACTAGTGAGATTTCACTGTGAATAACTAATGATTTCTTTTGTCTTAGGTGTTCATTATAAACTCATCAAACATATTTCTTCTTGAACCTGCAAATGAAATAAAAAATCTTCTGGATGAGCACACAGATATGTGCAAACGCATTCTTAACATTTATCGGTACATGGTTGTACAAGTATCAATGGACAAAAAAACTTGGTAAAAGACTTTTATCCTTTATATATATATTTTTTTTTTTAAATTATGTACACAAGTATAGTGAATTGTAGAGGAATAGTATCTGTGAACAACAGGGCTTGTTGCAGTGTTGTAAGGACTCCTATTTTTGAATGAATAAATGAATATAATATTTATTAATAATCATATTGACACTGACTCTTTCATTGTATTGTAAACATCTTTGATCATGCTTCCACAAGACCCTTTAGACTATTTTTCTGAAGTATGCATATGATGGCTTTCCCCATCCCACTGAAGGAATGCATGCATGTACACATACAAGTATATGGAGAAATGAGTTAATGCTTATGTGAATGAGTGAATCAATCATGGATGGATGGATGGATGGATGAATGGATGATTCACTAAATGTGTATGCCTGATTCATCTATCTGGCATTCAAAGACATGTATAGTCATGCCTACTCTCCCTGGTTCTGTTTTTCCTCTGGAAACTAATCCCTACCTTGTATGATAGGATTCTGCTTCCCAGAATTATCAAATTGCTCCTCCCTGAGCACATTGTGAACATGCTTTAGAATGGATGTTTGCCAGCTTTCTCTGTTGTCTTCAGAACTGTTCTTTAGATCTACCTTTCTCTTCGTACATATCCTTACTCGTATTTTTTCCCTCACCTCCTTTCATTTTGTATTTGTGCCAGTGCGTAGTTCCCATCAAAACTGTCTTGATCCCTAACTTGTTTAAGTTTGTTTACTTCACTGAGTTGAGAGCTCTTAGAAGGTACATGAAGATTGTTTTATTTTTATATTTCCTACATTTCTTAGCACAGTACATTAAATATTGTTAGTACTCTATGTATATTTGTTTAGCCAAATGGAAAATGTACCTTTTGGGAAGAGCAGTTCTGTAATTTTTGTAAAAATGATACATGGTTATGATAAAATTCAAACACAGAAGTTTTAAAAGTTACCCAAAACTCACTCTGTGGAGATTATAATTGTTTACCCTTGCATAAATATCTGACTCAGCGAACTGCACACAGTTACTTAGTATCATACTATATGTGTGACCCATAATTTTCTTAACCAGTCCCCTATTAGTAATGTACATGTTGTTATTTATTTTCGTTTTGGGGCAAGGGGCTGATGATGAACATCTTTGTATTTAATTTTCCTCTGTTGACTCATTCTTTTTTTTTTTTGGTGGCACCGGGGGATCAAACTCACAACCTCATATCTACCAGGCAGATACTTAAGCTGCTGGGCCAAATTCCCAGCCCTAGATTTTTGAGACAGGGTCACACTATGTAGTTCAGGCTGGCCTTAGGCTCACATTGTAGCCCAAGCCAGCCTCAGACTCACAACGCACCTCCTACCTCAGCCTCCTGAGCGCTGGGATTAAAGGCATGCGCCACCACACCTGTCTGTTGACTCATTCTTTAAAAGTGGGAGCAATTCCAGCACTCGGGAGGCTGAGGTAGGAAGAGCATTGTGAGTTCGAGGCCGGCTTGGGGTACAATGCGAGTGCAAGGCCGGCCTGAGCTACACAGTGCGACCCTGCCTCAAAAAACCAGGTTCGAGAGTTTGGCTCAGTGACTTAAGCGCCTGTCTGACAGGTGCGAAGTTGTGAGTTCGATCCCTGGTGCCACCAAAAAATAAAAATAAAAAAAAAAATAAAAGTGGGAGCATTTGATCAAAGGATACGCCTAATTTATCTTTTGCTGTGTAGAAAAAAAAGACTTTCTTTTGTAATATTTACTAACAGTATTAATAGAATCACATGTAAGAAGTACTTATTAGCACATTTAGAGCCCTTCTTTGTGCTAGCACTTTAAGCACTTTACATGTACTTCCTTAATCCTTGAAGTGCTATTTGATGTTCTGTAGATGATGTCCCTATTTTACATGAGATAGTCCTTAGGCACAAAGAAATTAAGTGACTTGTGCTTGTTCACACAGTGGCTGGTGAGCAGAGATCTGAATTATGGTCTTACCAACTTAGGAAATTATATTATATCGGACTCCCCACCTCCTTTTATCTGTCTGTCTGTCTATCTATCTATTTGTCTTTGTACTATGTGCATTGAATCAGTGATGAGCCCAGTTGTAAGAGTCTTGCTATGTGGAACACAGTTTTAATTTGTTTATTTTTATTTTTTAAGTTTATTTTAAAGTCATAACACTGTAGAAGATTACCTGCATATTTACATTGATATCGTAAGACTTCGTTAATTCAAATCATTTTTCTATTAAAAAGTGAACAGATTGTCTGGTATGTGAGTGAAGGTTTGACTGTAAATCATTACAAGGTTTATTTGTAAAACCTATACTTTATTGCATGTGTAGTTGATTTCAAATAGCCTTTGTATCATTAGGTATACTTGAACCCTAACATTGCAAATGTGACATTTCTGATTTTTAACTTTTGAATGATTGCATGTATTTATTTGCCAGAAGACCTAGAATGTTTTTTGAGTGAGGTTTCTATGTGATTCTCCCTTTACTTCCCAGAATAACCATGACATCTAGATGTGGAACCTGCTGCTGCCTCAGCCATATTTCTCACAACTGTCCCCTGTAATAGTATTCCTGGAATGGGCCTGCAAAATAGCCAGAGAGAAGCAGGCTGTGAGAGGGACCAGGGCTCTAGACTGTGCATATAACCAACTGAAATTCCCTTACTAGCTTCTTTTTCATATATGCTCTAATCAGTTTCCAGAATACCAGGTATAATTGTATAATTTAACAGTAAGCATCTAGGAGAAAGAGGCAAGCTAAGAATGTTAGGATTGTCTTGACATACAATACATAAAGAGAAAAAAGATTTTAAAAGGGCTAAAATAAAAAGAATGGAGACAGTATCTTTATCTTATTTCTCCTAAATGCTCATCATTAGAGCCCTGAAACTAACTTATTTGCATCTAAGTGTATTGTGGCTAGAAAATAGTTTAAAATAGCTGATATAGGTATATAAAAGTAAATTTTATATTTTAATGTTTAAAGAATTCTAAACATTTGAAGTTGTCTTTCAAAGATACTTAGTATTTGTTATTCCATAGATAATACTATTATGTAACAGATATTAATTTGAAAGTTGATCATTAACCAAAAAATTTGTGCAAGAAGGAAACATTAATTAATCTTTTTACTTTAAGGGAACAGATGCTACTTGTGTTGCTCAGAGTCACGGAGTCTGTGCTGAAGATGTCATCACAAGCTTTTCTACAGTTCCAGGGGAAAAAAAATATGACCTTGGCAGGTCGACTTGCAGGACCACTTTTCCAGGCAATAAAAATAAATAAGACGAATAGGCAATGTGTTTTTTTTTAAAGTTTATGAAACCTTGAGCTTGTTACCTGGGAAAAATTTTTAATTCACAAATCAGTTTATGTTAAAGGATCTTTTGTAGTGCTAAATTAAAAATTGTTCATTTAAATAGGCTGTTTTGACATACAAATCCACAAGAGTGGTAGATTTCTAAAGTTGGAGAAAAAAGTGTTATAATTAAGGGTGAGGATATGTATTTTGTCTATGGCATATTTATGTAGGATTGGCAAAACTGGCAGAACACTTCGGAAGTAAAGACCAGATTGCTTTACAAGTTTTAAGCCTTTGGGATTATTAGAAAAAAACTTTAAATTGTTCTGTAGTAATGAAAAAGTGGTAAATAATCAAGTTTCACTTTTAATACTATTCCATAGACTTTATTGTCCTTGCTTCTTAATTTGAATTATCAGTAGTAGTTTGATTATACAGGACCTACGTACTATGTTTTTTAGCCTGAACAGGAGTTCTGACTTTAAATAGATTCTTTGGAAAACAAAGTGAAATATTTTCTTAGGATGGTACATTAACTGCAAATACATAAATAAAATGGTTGTTAGTGTCAAAGGTAAAAGCTCTCAGTTCTAATTCTTGGCCATAACTGTAACCATGTTAAACTGGAAAATACCTGGAAAAAAATTTTTTTCCCAGCTATTAGTCATTTACCTAACATTCTATGTTAGTGGTTAATATTCTTTAAAACCAGTTTCATATATATCATATAAGTTTCTCTTAATGTCATTAGACTTTTGTTTTTTAAATTTCACCATTGTAATAACTAACCCAGTGGTGAAAGATAAAATTTTAGATTGTTACATAAGATGAGTTTTTTGTAGTTTGAATGTTTGTTTGTTTGTTTGTTTGTTTATTTATTTATTTTGTGGCACTGGGCATCAAACTCACAGCCTCACATCTGCCAGACAGGCGCTTAAGCCACTGAGCCAAATTCCCAGCCCTAGTTTTTTGAGGCAGGGTCGCACTGTGTAGCTCAGGCTGGCCTTGCGCTCGTGTTGTAGCCCAAGCAGGCCTCGAACTCACAACGCTCCGCCTACCTCAGCCTCCCGAGTGCTGGGATTAAAGGCGTGCACCACCACGCCCGGCAGTTTGAATGTTTAAAAAGAGAGTAAGAAGTCACTAGTTACCACTGTTTTGTACTAAACTCTCCTCATTTTTTGTCTTTACATTTCATGTGTAAATTTTTAAGTTCCTTAGTAAAAGTTATGAAGTTAAGCTTTTGAAAACTTACCGTGTGACTTGTTAATTTAGAAGCAGATATATGGTAGAAACATATAGAATTCCAGGGTACTGGCCAAGCAGTAGTTGCTGCCCTTTTATAAATTTTTAATTCTATAATAGAATTTCTTATAAATTTAATTCCTCTATTGTATTTAAAATAAAATTTAATTTTTACCTTCAGTTTCTATGTAGTTTTTCTGAAACACATTTCATTAAAGTTAATCTACATTTTTTATATTAGTAAAGAGATCGTTCAAATTATATAGTGATTTCTGTCTTTGCAAATATGGCTCTAGTTTTTTTATTAATAACAGTTTCAATACTAAATAGTAGAGAGAAGCCAGGAGTGGTTGTTCACACCTGTAATCCCAGCACTTGGGAGGCTGAGGCAGGATTGCTGCAAGTTCAAGGCCAGCCTGGGCTGCAAAGTGAGTTCAAGGCCAGCCTGAGCTGCATAGTGAAACCCTGTCTCAAAAAGACAAAAAATAAAATAAAATTAAAAGATAAATAATATAGAGGCTTTTATCTCTTAAATAGTATTTTTTTATTTTCCATTAATGCACATAAAAGGATATTTATGCTTTTTGGGGGAGGTGTTTTTCAATTTGGCTTACTGGAGGGTAGAGAATTGGCAGTTGTTGAAATTCGTAATAGGTACTGATGATTACAGGAGTTGCTTTTATAAGTATTATCTATGAAGAAAGGGTCATGGATATACACTTTTAAATTCTTCTTGTATCTGGGTAAATTTTTAAGATCTGAATGTCTGATTTTGAAGTCATACTAAATACATTTCACTATTTCTGAATATTTGTTTTTATAGA
The DNA here is from genome assembly GCA_004363535.1 of Dasyprocta punctata. NCBI lineage: Eukaryota > Metazoa > Chordata > Mammalia > Rodentia > Dasyproctidae > Dasyprocta > Dasyprocta punctata. The sequence continues at coordinate 7,933 of RJWM01000606.1, forward strand.
CTCTTATAGTTGCCTGGATCAAAGCAAATCTAAATGTGTACATCTCCCGAGAACTTTGGGATGATTTATTGTCAGTATTGTCATCGTTGACCTATTGGGAAGAATTGGCCACTGAGTGGTCACTGACTATGGAGACCTTAACTAAAGTTTTAGCTAGAAATTTATATAGTTTGGATCTCAGTGATTTGCCACTAGATAAGTTGAGTGAACAGAAACAAAAAAAGCACAAAGGAAAAGGTAAGAGTTGTTCAGAGATGCTCCTTGTGAATTTGTTTAAATAGTTGAGCTGAGGATAACCAAGTCAGGGAGAAATATGAGGGTAAAAGTTATATTATTTCTTAATTATTTTTGCCTTCATTTACCTGAAGGTTTAACATTTTCAACAATAAAACATTGTATAATTTTTCTTAGCCTTAAAATCAATAGTAATTTTGGTTAGAGATTAAGTGTTCTATACAAATTTAAAGTTAAATAATTCAGAATCATAAATATTTTATTTTAAAAAATTAACCAAAATGAACATTTATAAAAACCTTTTTATCATAAATAAGTTTTAGTTAGAATTAAAGGGTGATTTTATTTCACTCTATTTTTAAAAAGTATAAAGAATTATTTGGAAAATTCATTTTAAAGTTTTTTTGTTTTTTTTTTTGTTTGTTTTTAGTTTTAACATAAAGCAAGCATTACCTCTGTATGAAGTATATATTTGTCTAATATTAAAAGGGATTGAGGCAGTATCATAATGATGGTCATAATACATGTTTTATAATCTTTGGTTTGTTAGTATTTTGCTTTTTTAATAATTACTTGCTAGCTAGAGATAATACTTAAGTCACCCTTTATCCATTGTATGTGTATGAAGAATGTTTCCAGACTACACTTTTCAGGACTTTTTATTTCCTAAGTAGCTGTAATTAGTTGGTAGATACTAAGTAACCTTCACAGCAGGATGACTTGTGGTTAGCTCATTTCCCATCTGTCTTTGCTTAGCCAAATGTTTCATTTCTGTTACAAAGCAAGTAGGTGCAGTTTATAATAGCTTATTGCTGATAATATCATTTTAAAATGCTGCCTAAATTTTGGAATATAATTTTTACTTAAAATGAAGCTCAAAAAAGCTTTATAGTATGCAGTATTTTATCTTGCTACCTTATAATTTGTAAGTAAGCCTAAGAATCTGAGGCTGTATAACACATATAATTTAAAAATGTTACTGATCAGGTGATAGTAGTTTGAGATTGAAAATCTACATTTCTAGGAGTTGGACATGAATTTCAGAAAGTTTCAGTTGACAAGTCATTTTCTAGAGGATGGAGTCGTGATCAGCCTGGCCAAGCTCCAATGAGACAGAGAAGTGCAACAACTACTGGCTCTCCAGGGACTGAAAAGGCGAGGAGCATAGTGCGACAGAAAACTGTTGGTATGTACTCTTTAAATTAGGAGAACTGTAGAGAGCAGTATGCTCACAGTTCTGACAAACCATGTGTATTAATGTATAGTTTTCTTATAAGTTCATATTTTGTATGAAATGAAAAACTTCCATAGCATACTTTTTTCTCATTAGTACTCAGAGTGTAGTATCATGCTGTATTATGTTATTATTTTTATGTAGTTTGTTTTACTGTTTATATTTCTTGATTTTAAAATGTTACTTTACAAAATTGAAGAAGTAGAACTCTGATTCAGTTTACAGAATTGAAGCATTAATTGATATGCTTTCTGTTAATGAATGTCCTCACAAATATGGAAATTTAGGGTAGCCAATTTTTAGTACTATAGTTATATAGTTAAATTGGCTTCATAAACTTCCAAAAAGGAATTCATGCGCTCTACTGACAGCTGAGCCCAAGATGGAACCTACTAGGCTCCCTGCTGCTATTTTAATAAAGATTTTCTATGAAGTATAGCAGTGAAGGACTACTGCAGAATTTCCAGGCATAGAATCACTCAACTTACTGTAGATCTTGCTAACATCTTTCTCCATTTCCTCTCAGAGATTCATAACTTGGTGTGAATTATAGTAGAAAGATTACTGCAGTGAAAAGCAAGGAGAGCTTTATTCTAATCTCTTTTCTCTTTCATCACTAAATAGTTTGATAACCTTGGACAGTTTACCTAGTCTTTCTAATCTTTACTTCATCTGTTTAGTGAGAGTGATAATATTTCTCATGCCTAAAGTAAAATTGCTTAAAGTTATTTCAGGGTTTGCAGCTCTTAATTGTAGGAAAGGAGTATTTTCCATGGGTGTGTATCTGTATTTAATGGTAATCAAGGATAAGCCTTATTAATTTTAGAGAAATTTAAAACCATTGTTGTAAGGAAATGTCTACTATAAAGCAGTGGATTCTAAGGACCAGAGATTTAGCTCAGTGGCATAAGTGCCTGCCTGGCATGCATGAGGTCATGAGTTCAATCCCTGACCCTAAATAAATAAGTAAATAATAAAGCAGTGGATTCTAAAGTGTTAAGAATTACAGCTTAAAAAGAAAACACAACTAAAAAGAGAATAGAATTAAGGATCATGTAAATTCAAAATCCTGTAATGGGATAATATTTTCAGAATTATCCTATGCCTATAAAATAAGTACATATCGATTATACATGATTGCAAGCTTTAAGAATGAGAAATGATATAAGGAAAATGATATTGATGGATTAAAATTGATACAATATGCCAGGTGTGGTGGCTCATACCTGTAATCTCAACTACTAGGAGGTTGAGGGAGGATAATTATGAATTCAGGGCCAGTCTGGGCAATATAGCAAGAGTCTGTCTTGAATGAATGAATAAGCAAAATTAATATAATACCTAGAAATTTTGGTGTACAATTACCTTTTAGAATCCTAAGGAAAATTCTAATTACATCTGAAATGCCTTTCTTTGTTTTATATTAATGTCATACTTACATAAAATAATCATTTCATTTGCTGTGTGGTGGCACATGCCTATAATCCCAACCCTCAGGAGGCTGAGTCAGGAGGATCATCGCAAGTTTGAGGCCACCTTGGGCTACATAATGAGTTCAAGGCCAGCCTGAACTACATAGCAAGATCTTGTTTCAATAAATAAATGAAAATTGTCTATTAGATCAAACAAAAAGTTCGTCATGATGTTATATTATGCGTATTTCAGCACAATAAAGAAATCAAAAAGAAAAGTTAAAGCATTAAAAATTTTAAGAAAGTTGAGAAACACTTAAAAGGGCAGGAGATTAAATTAGGGTGTGCTTTGGGTATGTTTTCTTAAAATAAGTTTTTATGTTCTTAGTGAATATACATGATTAAAATTTCAGTCTGTGATAAAATTGTATGCGTCGTAGTCAGTCTTTCCATCATTACTGCTCCTTACTCTTCCATTCACCTCACTAGAAACCATCAGTGTTACCAGTTTCTTGAGCATCCTTCTGAAGATTCTTTATGCATTTGCAGAAATGTCTGTACTGTTGTGAACTGTGGCTTTTATATATTTGAATGAAAACAAATTTTTTCTGTAGTCAGTATGGAAGCACTGTTCTTAGCATTAAGAGTGTAGTTGTGAAAAAGGCAAAAAGTTAATTGGAGTTGACAGTAATAGTGTTGGAGATATTATAAACATAAACTAATACATGTATCAGGTAGTAACAAATCATGAGGAAAAGTAGTGGCATAATGGACTAGAAATTAATAGAGCTGGAGAAGTAGGAGTGTTCTAGGTAGGAGGTCAGGGAAGGTCTGTCTTACAATATTATTATAAGAATAGATACCTGAATAAAGCAAGAGGATGAGTTTAGCAAATATGAATAGGAAGTACACTCTAGGTAGAAATTAGGGTATAAAAGTTCTGGAGCCAGGATTGTGTTTGTAGTACAGTATAGAATGAGAAAGGAGAGTTTTAGGAGATGCCATAATGACATAACTTTGAGATTACTATGAAGCAAATGCTATTAAGCTTCCTCCATCATATTTTATTACATGGGCAGTACCTTAATTTAAAATATCTTGAAGCTATATATATTTTATGATTTTGTGCATCGTATAGAATATACATAAATGTCTCACTTTGGGCATGTATATCTGTAGGTAAAGTCTGTAGGATTTGACTTTAATTTGCCTCCTAAAGAGACTCTATTAATTTATTCTTGTATTAACAATAAAGGGCTCCTGTTTCTTCTACATGCCTACTATTAATTATCAAACATTTTGCTCCATAGTAATATGATGTGTTTGTTCTTGAGATGATTGTGTTGCCCAAGGTTTGTCTTGAACTTCTGGATTCAAGTGATCCTTTCTGCCTTGGCCTCCTGAGTAGTTAGGACTATAGGCCTGTACAACCATGCCTACCTATTGTTATTTTTAAAATGTGAATGAAGATGGGCACATTTGAATACATTTAATAGCTACTTAGGGCCTTCCAACTGGTCAAAGCATCAAAAATTCATTAGTCTATAATGATACTCAAAAATTGTGTGAGGGGGAGTTAAAGCTCTTCTTTACCAAAAAGTATAATCATGTATATAAAATTATATGATTCATTATATATGGATCAGATAAAATATGTATAATGAAGGAATTAGAAAAATCTCAGTTTGAAACTTTTAAGCAAGATTTAAGCAAGCATCATCAGTAGATCCTTACACTGTTCTATAACAGGTTAGTTGAAGGGATCATCCTGCAGATGATTTACATTTACAGCAGCTAACTATAACTTTATAGTGGAGAATCTGGAAGTTATCACATAATCAAGCCTATATGCCTAACCTCCAGTGTATAACATATACAGGAAATATAACAAGTTAAATGATGTCATGAGGAAACAACTAAAACTAGAATGTAGTGCATTTTATGAGATGATTTATGCTGTTGAAAAAGACAGTATCTTTAAAAAATTATTCTATTAGGTTAAAAAGACAATAAACAATATAATACATGAACCCTGATTGAATTCTGGTTTCAAAAAAGTTATAAAATCATTTTGCAAATAACTTTGTTACTTTGAATGGGGATTGGATATTAATATTATGGAAGTTTTCTTGATTGTGTTAGGTGTGATAATGGTATTGACTATATAGTAGGACAACCTTACCCATGAAGGAATCCTAAAGTGTTTGGAGGATGAAAAGTCATGGTATCTGCAGCTTACATTCAAATCCTTTAGCAAAAATATGTGTACACACACACACAAAATAAAACATATTTGGCAAGATGTTAGCAATTTCTGAATTTAAGTGGAAGAATACATGTGCTATTGTTATGTACAACTTTTTGTATATGTTTGAAGATTTTCTTTAAAAATTGAGAGAGATTTTCAAACTGCCATTAATATAGTAAACTCAATATTCTGGGTATTCTGAAGTTACTAGATATTCTTCTGCTATTATACTGCTGGCTCTGCAAAAAGGGAAATCTCTAGGATTCTTCTTGCTGATCCTACTTTCCTGGCTAAAACAAAGTAAGTAAAGCCATGTTCCAAGAACTGAGTAGTTAGCAGTAACACTGGAAACATAGGATGAACTTGAAACAAACTGCTGATCACTTATGCTATCTAAACTAAGAGTTGGTAAAATTCAGGATTGAAGGACTGAATTAAAAACTTTCACATGAAACTGGGGAGCCTGACAAAGTTAATTAGGTGGTAGAGTTTGCTGGCAATAGGTAAATGCAGATGTAAATTACCTCTGAAGAAGATAGTTGGAAACAGCCCTCCAGAAATTCTACAGAGTAGCATCACCAATTATGAGTTAACAAACAAGGAAGCAAACTGAGTTAGCAAAATGAAAAGACATTTAGATCCCTAATATTATAAATAAATTTTCCAGACTGTAATGTAATGTGTTTGAAATGTTTTTTAAAAATCATACTCATAAAAATTGTTTTTAAAAAGAGAGGACTACATAGAACTTACAGAAATAACAATACAATTATTGAAAGAAAAAGAATGCATAGATTACATGACAGATAAGTCACTAAGTGACTTAGAAGAGAAATTTGGAGAAATTTAGCAGGACAAGGATATTATAAATATAAAGGAAAGGGTAAGAAATATATAGAATAGGGTGAGAGGTTTAAACATGTCTTAATTACAATTCCAGAAGGAGTGAGTAAAGGAGATGCCATGTTTTTAAAAAATATTTTAAAATTTTTTTATTTCATTAGTACATGTTTGCAGTTCATGCAGTTTATAGTCCTCTTGGGCGTTGGTTACATGTATATGCTACAGCTTGTTTCTTTCTTTTTTAATACTGAGATCCAGTGTTTTAAGAGCAACAAATAACTGATGGATGATATGAGAATGTAAGAACAGAAGCACATAGTATACTGAATACAATGAATAAGTGGAAACCGAGACCTAGTGTGTTGCAGTGACAGATGCCATAGAATGGAAAGGCAAAAGAGTTTAAAAGCTGCGAAGAGAAAAATTGGATCAACTACAAGAGAATGACAGGCTGAAAATAACTTTTCCTTGTGGAATTGTGTACAGAACAAAACTTGCTAGATGATTGAGAGTAAAATAAACACAAAGTTTAAAAGTTTGATATCTTACTCTTAGGAACTTCTTAAGATTATGTCACGAAAAAGAAAAATACTAGAAGATACAAGAAGGAATAAGTGATCAAAGAAGTTGGTAAATATATAGGTAACCTAAGTAAATATTATCTGGAAATACTCTGTATTTTGGAGAAGGGCAGAATTAAAATACTGGCCCCTGTTACTTAATTCAGGAGGAGCTTAGTAAGAACATAAGTGTTACAAAATTCTTGTTCATAGTGGGCTAGGGTACTCATGGTATTACAACATCAACTTTAGACTTTCAAATATATATAGAATGAATCTGGCAATAGAGGAAGAGGGGAAGAAACGAAGGGGAAAGGGAAAGTTAAAAGGATCAAGGTGTGATGTGTATATTTATCAGTTCTCCCACAATGAATGTATTTATTGTATCTCATACATTCACATATACATAAAAATGTAAACAAATTACCTACCTCAAGATCACAGAAATTTCCCCATTCAAAAAAGAAAAACATAGGAAAAGTACAACTTGGTTTAAAAATGGGCACAAGAAATGGGTTATTTCTTCAAAGATACACAAATGGCCACTAAACACATGCTCAGCAACACCAACCATCAGGGAAATGCAAATAAAAACCGCAGTGAGATACTCTTTTTACGTATACCTACTAGTGCAAGGTTGGCAAACCTTTTAGAGCTTTCAGTGATATAAAGAGCCTACTGTAGCATATGTGTCATAGGTTCACCACCACTGCCCTAGGGTGACTATTGTCCACCAAAAAGACAGATGATGACAAGTGCTGGTGAGGATGTAGAAAAATTGGAGTCTTCATACATTCTAGTGGGCACATGAAATGGTACAGATGCTTTGGAAGAGTTTGTCATTTCCTTCAAATATTAAACCATTTTTATGTTACCCAGTAATTCCACCCCTAGGTATATACCCAAGAAAATTGAACAGTGACTGCTCTCATTAGTATTATATAGTGATGTCACATTAATCTTTAAAAGTACAGATGATTCTTATCCCCTCAAAAAGTTTGTCCTTCCCAGACTGACAAATTCATATCCATGTGCTTTACTTTAATATTTGGGCTAATTCTGATTGCTTCAATGGATCTTTCTTGTATAATTTCTCAATACAGTGGAGTCTTGACTTGTGAACTTAATTCCTTCCCAAAGGCTGGTTGTAACTCAGGTTGTCATTTGAAGGCTCAGGCTCCTCTGCACAGCCTTCAAAGTCTCTCTACTGTATACAGGCAGATCTCATTATACTTAGAGAGATATTGGCCCAGGATTTCACAATTAACTCTACACAGGAAAGGGTGTTGTAATGTTCTTTCCAGAACTCTTTAAAGCCTAAATCTACATCTGAGACTATCTGGAACCCCAAGCAGCCAGCATTCAGGTCATAACTCAAGACTTTGGTCATAAGTTAAAACTAAAATCCTGATCATAACCGAAATTGTTTTTATGTTAGACTGGTCATAACTGGAGGGTCCACTGTATTCGCTTTTGGCTTATTATATGTAAAAAGCCAGAAATGAACTATTGAATAATCCTGTTAGAACACAAGAATTTTAGATGTGCCTCAGTATTTGTGCAGCAATCTTACAAAAAACAGTGTTTTAGAGATGTATTTCATAACGTTATATGGTATGAAATTCAGAAGAAGCAAATAGGACTGAAATGGTTAGCTTCATTAATTTACTGTCAGAACCAGGAGAAAGAACTAACAGTGGGTGTAGAGAGTAACCAAGTTAATATAAGTCATTTTCGACTCTTCTCTCTTTCCTGTACCTCATGAGTCTGGTTGAATCATTATATCCTGTTGATTATAGCTTGAGTGAAGTATTTGTCTTATCTCTGTATTTCTACTCCTACTACTTTATTCCGGTGTACCATGTTGCCTACATTGTTGCAGAAATTTTCTAATTTGTTTTCCTGCATCAGTCCTTTACTACCTTCATCTTCCTATTCTACCCTCTTGTCATAATGATATTTAAAAATATCTTTAGATTGATGTAACTTCTTTGTTTACATCTTTCAGTGGACTTTTAATGCTTTTGACAAAATGGGTTTATAAAGCCATTCATGATTTTGTCCCTGTTCACTTTTCCGGTGTCATTTTATTCTAACAGTAAGTATTTGTTTAACAATGAAAACAGTGTACTAGGTGATTATACTTTATGGTTATGTGAAATGTTTGAGAGCAGGGGAGGGAGGAATTGGAAATGTTCTGTCATAAGGTGTTTGCATTACTTGAAAAGTGATATTGTACTGCTTGAAAGAAGACTTGGATTAGTTGTAACTGCATGTTGCAAACTCAAGGTAACCAGTAAAATGTTTTTTACAGTATTATAATTCATATACAAAAAGAAGAGAAATGAGAAGCATATGAAATACTCATTTAAAACCTGAAAAAGCCGAAGAGAGTAAACTTCTCGAAAAGAAAATAGAATAAGGGCAGTGAATAAAGGAGAGAAATAAATGCAGTACAGTATTACTTTATTAGTAATCATTTTAAATGTAGTGGTCTAAATATACCAATTGAAAGGAAGAGACTATTTCAATGGATAAAAGAACAAGCCTGAAGTACATGTTGTCTGCAAGAATTCCACTTAAATGCAGGCACACAGACAGATTAAAAATAAGGGAATGGAGGAAGGTATATAGTGCTAACAATAAAAAAAAATTGGAAATAGCCTTATTCATTTTAAGTGAAACTTCAGAGCTAAGAAATTATCAGGGAGCATTATATAAAGATCAAAGTTGTCAATTCTCTACAAAGACATGATCCTTAATGTATGTGCGTTTAACAACAGCATCAAAATACATGACACAAAAACTGACAAAACTGTCAGAAGTGGATAAATCCACTATTATAGTTGAAGAATTAATACCTTTCTGTTAGTAATTGATAGACTCAGTAGGCAGAAAATCAATGAACTTAATAATACCATCAATCACTTGTACTGTATGTAATTGACATCTGTAAATTACTTCATTCATTAGCAGCAGATTACACATTTTTCTCAAGCTCACAGAGAACATTAACCCAAGATAGACTACATTTCACATTGTGAAGCATGCCTTCAGCACATTAAAGGAACAGATATCTTAGAATGTGCCCTGACAACAATGAATTTAACTAGAAACCAATTACTGAAAGACACTTGGAAAACTGCAAAATACTTAGAGATAAAATAACATTCTCTGCATATACACAGGGCAAAGAAAGTTTCAAGAGAAATTTTGCCATATTTTGAGCTAATTGAAAATCCAGCTTACCAAAATTTGTGGAGTACTATGAAAGCAGTGCTCTTTATAGGGTAATCAATGGCATTGAAATGTATATTGCAAAAGAGGAAAGATATAAAATCAGTAAACTAAGCATCCACCTTAGGAAACTAGAAAAAAAAAACAAACCAAAAGTAAGCAGAAGAAAACAAATATAAGAATTAGAGCTTAAAATTGAAAACAGGAAATTCATAGAGAAAAATGAGTAAGAACAAAAGCTTCTTTAAAAGGATCAACAAAACCAACAAATCTCTAGGTCAGGGGTGTTGAACCCACAGCATGTGCTTCAGCAGGCTGTTTGTATCATTGAAAGATCTAAAAGGTTCCCTGTCACTGCTATAGATTATCCAGGGATTGTGAAAGAGCAACTCAATTGCTAATATCAGAAATGAAAGAGGAACCATTACTACTAATCCCTTCAACAGTAAAAGCATTGTAAATAAATTTTTTGAATGATTATTCTCATCAATTTGATAACCAAGATGAAGTGGACCATTTTTGAAACAAGATGCAGTCTATAAAACTGACACAAGGAAAATCAGATAATCTGAATAGAATATGTCATCTTCCAAAACAAAATATAGCGGGCACAGGTGAGTTCACTGAGTTTAAAAAGAAAAAAAAATTGTTTTTTGGTTTTTTTTTTTTTTTTTTGAGACAAGGTCTTCTTATATAGTTCAGGCTGGCCTTGAACTCACTTTGTAGCCCAGGCTGATTTTGAACTCGTGGCAATCCTCCTGCCGCAGCTTCCTGAGTGCTGGGATTACAGGCATGTGCCACTATGCCTGGATGTTTTTGCTGAATTTTACCAAATACTATTTAAGACTAAATTACTAATTGTCTACAGTTTCTCCCAGAAACAGTGAACCAGAAGGAATAGTTTCTCTTTCTATGAGGTCAGTGTTACACCGTGCAATTTATCTCATTAAACAAGCAGAAGAAGAAAAATCATGGTCACATCAGTAGATACAGAAAAAGCATTTTTCCAAATTCCACTCGTACTCAGGATAAAATATCTTGACAAAGAGTGAGGAAAAACTTCCTCAGTTTGATAAATCTATTTTTAAAAACCTGCCTGTAATGTCATACTCAATTGTAAGAAATTCGATTATTGCCGGGGAGTTAGCTCAGTGGCTTAAGTGCCTGCCTGGCAGACATGAGGTTGTGAGTTTGATCCCCAGTACAAAAAAAAAAAAAAAAAAACTAGATTATTTTCTAAGGCAGGTATATACATTCTTGCCACTGTACTCAGTATTCTAGTAAAGTAAGAAAAAATATACAAATTAGGAGTGAGTAAAGAGAATTGGTTTTGTAGATTACATGATTATTTATGTTGAAATCTGAAAAACAAGATTGCAGGACACCAGATTAACATATAAAAGTCAGTTGCTTCCTCTATACCAACAATGAACTGTTGCTTTCAGCCCTTTGGCTAAGATCAAGTGTAACAACTGGAATTTAAAATTAATATCACAGTATCATTTACATTAGCACTAAAATCTCCAAAAACAATTAGATATAAATCTCATGAAATATATACAAGATCTGTGTAAGTGTAAGGAAGACTGCATGATTCTCATGAAAGAAATCAAAGATCAAAATAAATAATTCATGTGCATGAATAGCAAAACTGTCTTTGGTATTGGAGATTGAACCGAGGGCCTTGCACATGCTAGGCAAAGTGCTTTGCTATTGAGCTATATCTCTATCCCTAGAAAAACTTAATATTGGCAAGTTGTCCATTCTTTCCAGCATGATCTGTATATCCAAACACAATTTCAATCAAATTCTTAAGTTATTTTGTGAATATTGACTAATTTGTTAAAGTTTATAGGCAAAGACTAATTCTCAATGTTGGAGAATTATGAGTTCCAAGGAGTGGCAAAATCTGTTCTGAAAACTTAGTGTAAAGCCATGGTAATCACGTCACTATGGCATGGGTGAAAGAATAGAGAAATAGATCAATGAAGCAAAATAAACCTACATGACTAGAGTCCACCTATCTTTGACAAAGAAGCAAAAAGAACTAAAATAGTGCTGCAGTCACTGTACAGCTACATGCAAAGAAAGCAAATCTAGGCACAGACTTTTCACCTTTTAGGGAAAATTCATAATAGATCATAGACGTAAATGTGAAATGCAATGTATGACATCTAGAAGATAACATAAAGTCTAGAACACTTGAGTTTAGTAGTGAGTTTTAAGATAAAACATTGAAAACATAATCCATGAAAGGAAAAATTGCTAAGTTGGATTTTATTAAATCAAAACTTCTGCCCTGTGAAAGACAGAATGAGGTGGCAAATTGTAGAATTGAGAAAAAGCCTTTGTGAAACAACTGATTAAGGTATGGTTCCAAAATACACAAAGAACTCCTAAAACCCAACAGGAAGAAAATAACTCTGTTGGAAAATAGGCAAAATGTCTGAACAGGTACCTCACCAAAAAAGAATGCAGATGGCAAAGTAAGCATCTGAAAAATGCCCAAATACTGAAGACCCTTTCCATGGCACCAGTTACTGGGGAGCCCTGCAGTGATCCTCAGACTCCTGCCTAGAGTTACGTTGCATTGTGGGAAAGAAAGAACAAGAGACAGAAATGGCGGGTGCAACAGGGATCTGGGATGATCTCAGGGAACAGAAGACCATGAGCCACCCAGAACCTTGATATTTATTTATTATATCTAAGTAGAGGACAATGGGTGAAGGACAGTGGGTGTTTCTAGGAACAATAATGGCGACTAAAATGGGCTAGTAAGAAGCACTGTTGCAAGGACAATGACAATATGGGGCCACAGGGAAACTAGTTTCCCCAGGTGCCTTATCATCTTCAGTAGGTCTTATCTTGCCCTGGGAGTGCCACAGTAGTCACTAATCATGGGGCTTCCAGCTGTGACCAGAAAAGAGCAGGGGGTTTCTATGTTCCAGTCTGACTTAAAGGGAAAGAGAAGGACAAGCATGGACATTCCCTAGACTCAATTTATAATTCATGGTCCCCAAGAGCCAACATTATATGTCATTAAGGAATTACAAATTAAGAGATATGGCCTCATACCTAGTAGAATGGCTAAAGTCCAAAACACTAACAACACCAAATGCTGAGGATGTGTAGCAACAAAAATTGTCCTTGATAATGGAATGCAAAATGGTCATGATTTCTTACAAGACTTAAGCCTGATTCAGCCGTCATGCTCCTTGGTATTACTAGAATAGAGAATATGGCCACACAGCTATTTGCATACAAATAGCTGGCAATATAGAGGTAAATATAAATGTTCCCTTAATTGGCTAAAAGAATGTGATCCAGTCCAGCTTAGCAACCTGGGTGAGATCCTCCTGCATGGAACAAGAACCTGTGAAATTTCAGGACTAGGACAAGATAACATCTCTGCTGAGGCCAGTAGACTCAAAAAGAAATACACCTTCCCAGCCACAAAGGCGCAGCTTTCCAAACATCAAGTTTTTTGTTGCATCGCTAATTGGGGAGTCTCTACCTAGTGCAAGAGTGCTTTGTCCCTTCTTTACAAGCCATGGCTGCAAAAGTTACTCTTCCTGAGCTCCCACTCATGACCTTTACCCTGTTTTTTTTTTTTTTTTTTTTTTTTTTTTTTTTGCCAGCGAGGCAAGCAATAAAAGCCATGGTCACGCTAACTCTTGGCCCTTTATTCCACTGAGAGTAAAACAGTCATCCCAGAGCCCCTTGAAACTACAGATGTCTCTTTGTCTTTCTTCATTGGTGTGCCACATTGCCAGGTGGGAGACTGAACCCTCTGCAGGGATTTCAGTAGTGCGGGATGAATTTATGTGGAGCCCATTGTTCCCCTGCCCCTTGTGTGAGAGGGGTGAAAATAAAATACCTTCAAAAATAGGCATGCTCACAATTTGTAATAGCTGAATTTGGAAACAACCCAAATGTCCATCAACCAAAGAATGGATAAAAAAGATGTGATATTTTTATATAATGGAGTACTACTCAGCCATAAAAAAGGATAAACTCAAGGCTTTTGTAGGTAAATGGATGCAACCAGAGACCATACTCTTAAGTGAAATAAATCAGACTTGCATATGTAAACATCGTATGGTCTCCCTAGTGTGAGAAACTGAAAGAAATTAAGATAGTTAAGATAGTTATATTACTAATTTCTGTTCATTGAAAAGAAAGGTTTATGCTAATATTGTTTGGGCAATTAAATGCCAATATCTTGTACTGTGAGTAACTAATTTAAAGACAATATGTGATGTAGTAACCATTGTTGCCCTCTCATTATCTTATTTTGAAATTTTTTTTTCCTCTTTAAAATTAAAAAAAAAATAGGCACACTCATGAGTCTGGAAGTGCTCTTACTTTTAGACATTACATTTTTCACACTGACCTGCCTACCTAAAGCATATTACAGATTAAGTCTGATTACTGATGGCATATGGCTCTTAGATATATGTAGTAATAGAATATTTGTAGCTATACAGAGATTCACTAACCTTAGCGTTTGGATTAATACATCCCCAAATATCTCAATAGCTAACTCATTGCAAATAATTTTCTACATTTGTGTCTTATATAGTTGCTAGCACTTGCTGGGCTTTAGTTGAGAGTGAAGATGCACAGTTAAGAAAAATTAATTCAGGCTAGATATATGCCACTGCAAATACAGAAAAAGTGCTAAAGGAAATGCCCAAGCTCTTCCTTGAAGTTGGTAATGGTAAAGAGAACAGAAGAAATTGTCAGTCCTCAAGGAAAGAAAAGATAAAAATGCATAATTTACTTGTGCAATCTAAAACTTGATTCCATTTAATTTAAAAATATTATCTTTTTTTTTTAAGATTACCTTTAAAAACTGCATCTGGTTATATCTGTAGATGGTATGTTACCTTCTTTGTAAGCAGTGCTTTTTTTTGCCTGTATACTTGGGTCTTTGCTCTAGGAAGGTTTGATGAGTTACTGTCTTGAAGTCAATATAACTTTTATTTCTAATTGTATTATAAAATTGTTGGTTACTTTCATAAGAAGGAAAAGAAGTGGGAAAGCTCAAACAGTATTAGATTCTGACATTTTATATGCATACTGAAATTTAAAATACACTTATCTTTAAAATATTATATGGCAAGCCATATACTGAAGACAATTTGTTGCTGTTGTCTTAAAATGTCCAGCTGTTCACTTGTTTCTGCACATTGATAGGCCTGAAAATAGCTCTTTTATAATCCTTTATTTTGGCAACATTCATAACATTTTTTGAAAAAAGTGATTAATTTTTTCTAGTTATAAACTACATAATACTTTTAAAGTTTGGTTAATGATTCTTTCAGTTTTCCCTTTTGTATCTTTAGAATCTGAAGCTTTTCTTTTTCAAATGATTAGGCTGACCTCCTACAGATAGCATTATTTTCTTTGGTTTTGGTTTTAGTTTTTTAAGACATGGTCTCACTATATATTCCAACCATCCTTGAACTCACTATGTGGACTAGTAGTCTAACTATGTAGACTCACTGTGTAGTTCAGGCTGGCCTCAAATTGTTGATCCACCTACGTCAGCTTCCCCAGGTGTGCTATTGATAAAATTATTATTATTATTATTATTGATTAAATATTTATTGATAAAATATTGATATTGATAAAATATTTATTAAACTCATGTATCAGACCTGCAGGATTCAGAGAGAATACAGTTCAGGTGTGTGAAAAGTTGAGAAATCTAACATAAACTCATATGGTCTGTTGAAAATAGTATAAACTTTGCAAAAACAGAAATTTTTATTTGTGTTTATTTTTGTGTTCCTAACAAAGTTATATACTGAATGTCCAAAAACTTCTTAAATGAACTACTTCAAGTAAACAGTTTGTCAGGAAAGAAAAAGACCACGGACAACAGTAACACACAAAGCCATGGTATGATGAAAGAACTTGAAATTTTTAGGGAACAGAATAAAACTCTGTGTGGCAGCAGAATGAAAAGATGGTAGACGATATGAAGGCTCAGTGTGGATTGAAGATCCTATGTTACAGCTAAGGAATTTAACCATCCAGGAATTGTTACTGGTAATTAGGAAAGTCCAGGATTTTGAATTGATGTTAACATGCAAGTCATTTTTTCCCCATGACTGTTGCCCTAGATATTATACAATATTGTTTAAGTCTTCTATTTATTCATTTATTGTATATATTGTATATCTTCAGTTCATCAGTAGTCACTGATTTAAAATTTCCATGAAGTTTAAATTACTACTTTATATCTAAACTAAAATTTGTGTTCAGTTTTGTGAACTAGTGACTCTTTTTAAGAAATTATCAGTTGTTACGAAAATGCATATTTAAAAAGTAGTCTGCATTTATCTTTAAAAACATAATCTTTTAAGGTTTTATATGTTTATAATTTGAACAAGCAAAAAATTGTCTCTAGTTTTCTCAAGAACACAATTCTTAATGCTGATTGAAAATTCTGTTTTGTGTAAATGTTTCTGTTTTAAAGATTTTTATTACTCCTTACTTATAGGTAAAAAATACTGATTTGTTAAAGTATTCCTTTTCTACCAGGAACAGATACTAACCATGAGAGTAAATCTTTTTGATTGTGATATACTTAAAATTTTTCTAAAAAAGACCTATGAATGACTTGGAAATTTATTTGAGCAAAAATATGAAAACAGGGATGATTTATTTTTAAAATCCAGCTTCATTAAGAAGAAAGACTCAGAATTTCCTTGAGAAATTCTTAAATATGATATCAGAAATGTCTTTGAACTAATAATATTGGGTTTCTTTCAATGTTTACATTCAACAAATACTAATTCTTGGTTTTGAGAACATAGTGCTGAAGTGTGTACTGTTTTTAATGCTGTTCCACTGTAATTGCTAATATTAAAAAGCATTTTTTTGCTTTACACCAAAAAATTTACATTCAAAATGTGTGTGTACTCTGATTTCTTTTCTTACAGCTTGCCAGTATTTGCCGTGCTGAAATGTTTTAATTTAAAATTTTCTTCCTTTGTATCTTTTAGTTTTCTCTGTTGCTGCTTTTTCTGTGACACAAGCCTTTCATTATAGTCACTCTTCTTTTTTCCTTCCCCACTTCTTTCTTTTCCTTTTTTAAAGCCATGAGAAGCCGATCCATTGGTGAATGTGCTCTGCCATCGGCCTATATACGCAGTGCTAAAAGTGCTCCTGTTCTGATCCATACTTCCAAACCCTTCTTGCCTGATATTGTTCTCACTCCCCTTTCTGATGAGCTTTCAGGTAGTGCCACCTCTGCTAATTTCTGCACCACCTTTCACTTTTTAATCCTCTGCTTTCAAATTTGCTTAGTCAAATAAACTCTTCAAAGTTAATTTCTTTGGGGGAGGTGTGGGAAACTGGGAAATGATTAAGAAATCAACATTTTGAGTTATTTGAACTGTAATGCTACCCTTATTGTTCATTCTGGAAGTGCTAAGTTTAGTGCTGTGCCAATGTCCAATATTCTTATGTTTAATTTTTTCTCAATGTGTATTTATATTGTAGATTTCTCATAAGAGGTGGCTTAAATGATAATTAAAGCCTTGACTTTAAATTCCCCATTGTTCTGATACCAATGTTGTAAATCTTGAACAATTTCTTTTTCATCATCTGTCATAATGATACTAAATAAGGTCAATAAATCATTGAGAATAACACATAATATAAAAGTTGCTTGGGAATAAGTGTTTGCGTTTTTTTTAGATTTAATAATATGTAGAATTCTAAGGACATCCTCATTTTAAAACTATTCTTGGAAGCCCAAAGTTCAAGAAGCTTCAGTACCTACTTAGCTTTCCAATGCTGCCTAGGATCCTTTATCTCCAATACTGGGAAGACCAACTTTTTGTTTATTTTTTTTCTTAAGGCTTAGTCAACATACAATAAAATACATAGATCTTGTGTTCAGTTCAGTAAGGTTTTTATTTTTATTTATTTATTTTTTTTGTGGCACTGGGGATCTAACTCACAACCACACACCTGCAGGCAGGTGCTTAAGCTACTGAGCCAACCTCCTGGCCCTCAGTTCAGTAAGTTTTGAGAATTGCACACATTGCTAAATTACCATCATCCCAAATAAAATATGGAACTTTTCCATTACCCATTCTACTCTTCCACACACACAACCACTTTTTAATTTCTGTTGCCATAGGTTAGTTTTGCCTTTTGAAAAAAAATTTTTTTTGTATAAAGTCAAAATAGTGTTTTGTCTTTTGGACAGAAGCAAACTTGTGTTGAGTACAGTTACTATGCAAAATGTGCTAGTTCAAAGAAACTTACTTGTGCATTCTTAAGTACAAGAAAGTACAACACTTTTGGTGAGGTAACTGGGTTTTTTGTTGTTTTGACTTTTTGTAATCTTCATACCTTTCAGTGCCTAAATGTACTGCAGGAACTAAAAGGGAGGGTTCATTTTTATTAGTATTTGAGGTGATGTATCTTCCACCATCCTTAATCTTAAGAACAGGTTTATTCTAAACCAACAGGGGTAACATAAATTTTAAGTTACGAGCAGGTAAGTACAGAAATTTATATGTGTCCTATGTTAGTATTCTTTGGAAATACTGCAAACGAAAGTACTTAGTATTGGCATTTCTCAAAATGAGACAATAAAACATTTAATTATTGGACATGATTTGTTTGTTTTCTAATTCAGAATATAGTGACTGGGAAACAGTTAATTCAGAATGGGTTTTGTGATGTTTAAGAACTGCTCAAGTGTTATTTTGAAATGGTAATACAATTAATTACAAGTAGTTTATAGTGAAATTATTAACTGCTTTTGTAGTTTAATGAAAATGATAATAAAATGAAAATTTGACTTCACATCTGGATGTTCAATAAATAGTTGATGTATGAATAAACAGATTTTATACCAGAACGATTAGTCTACATCTTTTAAGCTATCAGTGCAAACAAGTAGGAAGATTAGAAACTGAATAGATAGGGTAATATAAATTTTGATGAGAAAAATGGCACATTTTTGCTACAAACAATGGTTAGCTGTAAGTAAAGAATTTGAATATTTCATCTTTTCAGTGCTCCATTTTAAGTATTTTGTACTTTCCTGTGTGAATAGCACAGGTGTTAGTTGCTTATAAAAATTATGATTTAGTTATTTTGGCAAATAAAATGATATTTCTGTCTTACAACAAAATACATATGGATTATTATGAACTAGGCACAATTTTTTTGCTTTAAGCATTGGTTGATTTTTTGATTGACTGATTCATTGAGACAGGGTCTCACTATATAATCCAGGGTGTCCTTGAACTCACTACATAGCCTGTGCTGGCCTTTGCAATCTTGGTGATCCTCCTGTGTCAGCCTCCCAATTACTGGGATTACAGGTGTGTGCCACCATGCCAGGCTTTAAAATATACTTAAAGCATTTAATACAAGCCCCTCATTCTTAAAACATTGTTGGATCAGATATTCTCATGTCTTAAGAAGTTGCTAAAACATTTTTTTTTTCTCAGAATCTTCAGGGCTTTACAGAATTTTGTTCTGCAACTTAATTTTTTTAAAAACTAAAGATAAGGTTATTCCCTTTAGAATGTTACAAAGTACTAACTTAGATAGCACAAGTTCTTACTTTAGAACTCTTGCTGTCAATTCATAATTCAGAAAGATTACCTCAAAAGATTTTATGATTTAATCATGTGTAAAGAATGTTTAAAAGGAATTTTTTAAATGGCACTTTTTTTTTCATTTTCTCATTTGAAATAAAATGTCTTCTGTGATGTAAAGGTTTTTTTTTGTTTTTTTTTGGGTTTTTTTTGCAGCTCCAGGAATTGAACTCACAACCTCACACCTGTCAGACAGGCACTTAAGTCACTGAGCCAAACTCACGGCCCTGGTTTTTTTGAGGCAGGATCGCACTGTGTAGCTCAGGCCAGCCTTGCGCTTGTGTTGTAGCCCAAGCCAGCCTCGAACTCACAATGCTCCTCCTACCTCAGCCTCTCAGTGCTGGGATTAAAGGCATGCGCCACCACGCCCGGCTTGTGATGTAAACATTTAAACAATGTTGAGACACCAGTTGCTAAAACAAAGCAATCTTCATATCTGATCATGAAAATAATAAATATTCATTCTAGAAATAAGGGCCATACAGGAAAGTATACAAGAAAAGATACATATTCCTAAACTAATACTAATTTATTCATAATTTAAGATGCGTTTGCCTCCAGTTTTTGTATATTTTTAATATAAAATATAAAAGCATAAGTAGATGTGATTGAATTAAAATATCATTTTTATCTCAAGAATGAAAAAGAAGAACGAAGCATGCCATTTTAAAATAGCAGCAAAAATTCTATTTCTCCTGGAAATTGACTTATGAAGTCACCATTTTCTAAGATGATACAAAAATTCTCTATACTTTGTTAGAAGATGTAGAAGATTTAGAGAGCAAAAGGTTGGTAGTGTTCATCAATAAATTGAAGCTCCCCAGAAGTTCTGTTTAAAAATACTAAAACTGTATAATCAAGTATTTCTCAAACTTACTTGAGCAAAGAGCTCCTTTCCAAGTACACATATTAACAGCCAAGAGCAGTAAAGTTTCAAAGAGGACAAATTTAGAAAATATTGAACCTTCTAATTTTAAAAATTAGTACTATGAAGATCGGACAGTACTACTTTATACCAGTTTACATTGATGAAGTCTGAATTACTGAATTTATTATTGCCCCTATGGTTCTTGGAGGCAAAATGAAGCCCTAAAATTTGTTTCTTGAGAGATTAGATGGAAGAAAAGGATAGAAGAAAAAGGAGTTATATGAGTATAGACATCCATAAAAATAATGTTTAGTTAAAAAAAAACCACAAATCACCAAGTCTTGGGTACTCGATCAGTACCACTGGTTAATTGCTTGTTTCTTTCTTGCTTAGCATGTGTGAGGTCCTAGATTCAGTTTTTAGGACTGCAACAAAAAACAAACTCCTTTTAATTTTCCTTCTTCACCTCCTCATCTTTTGAAAAGCATAACTTTTTGTTGTTGTTGTTGGTTTTTTAAATTCTTCACCTCCTCATCTTTTGAAAAGCATAACTCTTTTTGTTGTTGTTGGTTTTTGAAACAGTTTTGCTTTGTAATTCAGGATGGCCTCAAACTCACAATGTAGCCCAAGCTGGCCTCTAACTCATGATGATCCTCCTGCTTTAGCCTCCCAAGTGCTAGGATTATAAGCATGTGCCATGATGCCTGGTTTAAAAAGCATACTTCTTTAAAAATGGACTTTCAAATTTCAAAATACTGTACTCTTATTTTTTGGCCGTCCCTGTATTCCTTTGTTATTTGTAGAATATTTTAAAGAGAATAACAAGTTTATTCTATTTGCATTATGTAATGCTATATGGTACTACTTTATATATGAGCAGGAGGCTGAGGCAGGAAGATTACTGTGATTTCAAGTTTGAGGCTAGCCTGAAGTGTGTAGCAAGACCCTGTCTCAAACAAATAGAAAAATTTGAAGTTAACTTAAATAGCAATATATAACATATGCATAAACAAACAAAATACTGTAATTTTCTTAACATACAAACATATAAGTCATTTGCTATTTCCAGAATTTATAAGTCATGAAAACAGAAGAAATACAAAGGAGTTTAGTGGTCTAAATTTTGGTGGCTTGAAATTTAAATTATTTATTTGAACTTGGTTTGTTGCTTTTAAATCTTTGCTTATGATTTCAGTAACATAGATAACTGCCTAGAATTACCTACATTAAATTGAAGCATGTACATTAAACTTACAGTTTTGAAAAGATACAAAGTTTTTATTAGCATAGATTCTCTGTACTTATCTTCAAGGTATATTGCCATTGTTGCCCAAAATGACAGAATGTATAAAATTGCCTAATGATTAACTGAACAAACATGTTTCAAAATGGTACCAATTTCCATATAAACAAGTATAAATGATTTTGCAAATTTAGGAGCCATAAAAATATTATTGACCGCAAATATTTGTGCTTGACCAAGAAAAGAATTTAACTTTGGTGAAAAGAATTTGGAGTACTTGGTTATGTACATCATTTCAGAAATTTGTAAAATTTTCCATTGATACGGTAATATTTTAACTTGATATTTTCCCCCCTTGAGGAACTAGTTAGATTTATAGCAATCAGTAGCTACTAATTTTTTATTTTTAAAAATGCATCTCTTCTACTAATTTTTATTTAAATCATACTGTGTGATAAATCTTTCAAGCAATTTCAAGATATTATGGTGAACAAAACAAAAATCCTCAAGATACTTAAAAATTATAGTGGAAAAAAGCATGTTTTTCTTACACACTGCATTTTAATTCACAGTTTACCTTTCAAATAAGCAAAGGAAACCTGTTACTGAAGCAGAATATTCAGGAAAAAAATTTAATACAGAAATAAATTCCAACACTTTAATCCTAAGGAAGCAAAGAGAGAAAATGTAACATTTTTATAAATTTGTAGGCGATTTAGGAAGCATCTGTTATTTGTTAAAAACATTTTTGTTTTGCCCATTTAAATGGTTTCTCTTTCAGTTAAAATAATTTAAAAGCTTATATTTTCCAGATTAAAATATGACCAGCATAATTAAATTGTCTTGAAGGATATTTTAATTTAAACCTGATGCCATTATTATTTTTAACAATACATTACAAAGTTGTTCATTTTACTCTGTACAGTTCACCAGTATTTGTTTTGGCTAGGTCTTAGCTTCTAAGGTGTTTATCTTTATAGAGGTAAATCATTATGCTGCTTTGTAGTTTCTTAATACAATTAATTTTACAAACATTCTGTTTTTAAAAATTATTTCATGAATATAAAACATATAACACATTACTCAAGAGATTAATAACTGTTTTTGCCTTATTTCAAAAACAATGCTGTTCACTTTATATCCATGTAATCTTGGGCAAATCATTTATACACAGTTTCATCATCTATAAAGTAAGGATAATAGCACCTCACAGGACTTTTAGGATTATATGAGTTAACATATATAAGGTGCCTAGAATAATACTTGTCATGTAGAAAATCTATTAATAGTTCAGCCACTTAGTCTTCTTTTCCCTAATAAAGTTCAGGTATATTTTCCAGTTAAACATAAGACTTGTAGTCAGTTACACTTAATTCAAGTGCTGGCATTAGTTTGCTGTCAGCAGTTAGTTTCTTTTTTGATTTTATAAAATTAGCGTTGTCTTGTGCCCATGTCTTTAGTGTGATGTGCCCATTTAAAGCTTACTTTAAAAATATTTGTTTAGTTTTAAATTCTCCAACAGTTATGTTACTATAGAAAAATACCTGGTTATACTCTCTTTCTTTCTTTCTTTCTTTCTTTCTTTCTTTCTTTCTTTCTTTCTTTCTTTCTTTCTTTCTTTTCTTTTCTTTCTTTCTTTCTTTCTTTCTTTCTTTTTTTTTTTTTTTGTAAACAAGATCTTGGTATGTATTTCAGGCTGGTCTTGAACTCACTGTGCAGTCCAGGCTGGCGTCAGACTTTCAGCAATCCTCCTTCTGCAGCCTCCTGAGTGCTAGGATTACAGGCATGCATCACCACACCCAACTTGTAGTTACATTTTAAAAAAACACTTGCCCTCTTAAACTTGCATAGCAATTTTAGATACTCATTTGTGATAACAAAATTTCAGAAGAAAACACAGGCTGAAGTAATGTTAAGTTTTCTAATATGAAAGATGAGGACTATATTTGGCAAGAAAAAAGAACAGTAGTATTTCTTGGTTTCTTGAGAATGAAAAAAATATGAGCTATTAATAGTGAGAACCAAACATTAAAACTAATATTGTACTGTTTCTTAATGTTCATGTTTGCTGGTCTCATTAAATTTAATGTTCTGAATTCTTGATTTTGAACTTTGATTAAACTCCACTATAAAATTCTTAAGAATTTTCATAGTGAAATTATGTCATCTTTATCCTTTGTTCATTTGTTTATATGGAAAAAACATGGAGTGCATGTTGAATATTAGTATCTATCCTCAAAGCAGAAGTTCTTATGATCTGTTATGGAAGGTATGACAAATCAGAATACTTCTATTTGTCAAACTGCACAAACATGCATTAGTTACCTGCTGCAGTAACAGTGAGTATAAGCGCATAAAGGTGAAGTTTGTAAGGAAACTTGCTTTTCATTTAGAAATAGTTCTAATAGAAATGCATAAAGAAGAAAGCTAATGAAGTTTTTTAAAGTGTTGTATTCCACACAGTTTAATGACAGTTTGCTTCAACTTCAGGGGATAATATATTTGACCTGTGTTGGGAATCTACACATAAATCTTCAGGAATGCACTAGAATCTTGGCATAATAGAAACTTCTGTTGATTTGAATCTAAATCAAAGTAGTCTTTTTGGGCTTCATACAAAGAGGATAATATTAATGAAATAGCCAAGACTGTCTCCTTTCATCCAATGCATGTGTCCTGAAAATACTTTGAATGTCAATTCTCTTTTTATCAGTGAGGAACCTGGTCTCAGAGTCTGGAGTAAACAAACCTAAGCTCAACATCTAGCACCAATAAGAAATTACTTTGTAATCTTGGATAAATCACTACTTTACTCTGAATCTAAAATTTGGATTATTTCAAATTTTCAGTATTTCAGTATTCAGTTACAGTTCTATGATTTGTACTTTTGTATTACAAAACTAGTAAGTAGTAACAGCTGACTTTTTTAACTTTATCCATTTTTCAGTATTTTGCTGGTTTGAAAACAAAGTTTTGTTACTCCTAAGTAACTAGAGACCATGATAGGTTCATAGCCATTGTACTTAACTTCTATAATTCCTCTTAGAAAATGTTTATATTTGAACAGTTGAATAGTATTCCATCTTTTGATTTTCAATTTTATAAGTATTTTTGAGATTTACCATATGCTGAACACTTAATCCTTCTATGCATAATGTTCCAGTTTTGGAACAGCGTGTAACATTGGGTCATAATAAAAATTTTAGTCTTCAGATTCTTGTTCCTTACATTTTAGGTTGCATACATGAATTTCATGCACAAATTTTAAAAAATTGTGACCTTCAGCATAAATGAGTTAATGCAGTAAAAATAATGTAATGACATAGAACACTAATGCTACTTGTTAGGTTTTATGATTATCAGTTTGAGAAAGTAATTTCATCTCTTGTGAGGGGTTTCAATTTTCTCATCTCTCAGATAAGAAATTAGATAAATTAGATAATTGCTAAATGTGCATTTTGACTTCAGAATCCATGATTCTTAAAAAGAGATGTAAGAAACTATAGATAACTGTTAGAATTTGATAGTTCGATAGTACCAGTAATAGCCAGGTAAGGTACCTTCTTAAAAGTTTTAAATAATATTTTCTTTAAAAACAAGAAAACAATTACTTTTTATGATGTATTGACTTTAATTAATGGTAGTGAATACATTTTAATACTAGAGTAAAATAAACACCTCACTACAATAGTTTCTTAATAAAGAAAATTTTAGGAAGAGAGTAAAGATTTCCATTTATAATGTCTGACCAGTCAGATGAGCAAAATGTGAAGAAAAGATGATGCCTCTTGTCTGCTTAGGATGGAATCAGAAATTTGTAAATTTACAGTGGAATATTTAGATCAACTTTATGTGTTAAGATTTATTTTTATGCTTAGAACTTAAGTAGGAAAAATTGAGTAGCAAGTTTTAATTGTTTGATTTATTGGCACAGCTCTATCTTAAACTGCACTTCCAAATGTTTTATCATCTCACTGTTTCAATGCATGTTAACATTTTAAAATGTATTTTGGTAGTTTTCTAATTCATTGACACTACATGCTATATTGGCTTGTGCCCATCATTCTTTTAAAAAACAGATTTATATTTTTAATTGATTTTCTTTCATGGAACTTACAAAAACTCAGAATTTTTTATTTTAAAGCATATTCTTACACTATGGTAGAAATTAATATTTTATACTCATATAGTTTCTACTCTATATAATTTTTCTCTTTCACAGACATTGATGATGCTCAAATACATCCCCGCTCAACTAGAGTCAGACATTTTTCACAAAGTGAAGACACTGGAAATGAAGTTTTTGGTGCTTTGAATGAAGAACAGCCATTGCCTCGAAGTAGCAGTACTTCTGACATCTTGGAACCATTCACTGTTGAACGAGCCAAAGGTGCAGTTCCTGTCATTGACAGTTCATCCCGTCATGCACCAAGCTTGCAGAGTTCCACAGAGGCTTCTTCAATAACTAGATCCACTGAAAGCCACATCACTGATTCTCATAGTAGAGAGTCTTCTCTGGAAGTTGGTGATAGCATATATGACCATCTTTGTCACTTAATAGGTCCAGTAGAACTTGCAGATTCAGCTTTTGAACAAATCCAGTACATTGACCTTGAAGGAGATGATGATCTTCTTTCTTCCCTGAAAGAATATTTTAAGGAAAACCAGGAAAATTATAGTAAAAATGAAATAGGGAAAGATACAGCTTCTCAGGAAGTACCTAAGGATGAAAGGTCATCCTTAGATAAGTCAGAATATGTAGATGAAGAAATTAAATCAAAAAATGTCATGTCTTTTGTTGGGACTCCTGAAAACATGCAGTTTCAGAAAGAACTAAATGCACCTGCTTTTATGAGTAATATTGTACCTAGTCAGTCAGACAGTTTTATAAGACCACAAAGTTCTGAAAAATCTAAGCAACTAAACATTGATAAACCATCATCAGAGCCTAGTTCAGAGAGCCCTTGTAACAAAGAAAAAAGGAAATACTTGTATAGACAAACAGCCACAGAATTAGATGCCTGTGTAGATGTAACATTAGTTGAAAAGCTTAAGGGTGTGCAAATTAATGAAAAAATCACGGTCCCACATGTAATGCATGCCAAGAAAACAACGCTAAAAGCACCTGTTAACCGCAGAATGCCTCATGTTTCAAACACTAGCAAGCTTTCTCCTACTAAAAGGAGCTTGTCTGAAACAGTAACTCATAGGGCCAAAATCATGAAAATTGCTACTAAAAAACGAAATAGTGTTCATGTTACTTTTAGACCATCTACTGAGTCTGTTCAGTTTTATAATCCTCTGGAAAACAAAGAAGCTGCATGGAAGATGAGACTGCGGAAGCTCAGTGGTTTTAGTAGTAGTAGTAACAGCAGTAACAATAGTGGTACCAGCAATACCCATACCAGCTCAGCTAGTGGTTCAGAGGTTGTAAAACCAGGTGTGTACAGGCCTCTTGATACAGTTAGCGCAGCATCAGTTAGTAGCAAAACAGTGAAGGAATCTACAGAGATTCCCACCACCCTATTACAAAAAGAAGAAACTACAAATAATCAGTTAGATAGTCGTAGTACTCTCAGGTCATCAAGTCATGAGGCAGGACTACAGCAGGGCTCCCTGGGTGGCGTTTATAAAACTGTTGTACATGCTCTTTCGAAGCCGAAGGCAAATGTTTCCCCACAGAGGCAGAACAGAATGCCACCAGAGGCTCCACTGAGGGATCTGTACAGTCATGTAATGGGCTATTTTGGAAGGAAAGCTGCAGGTGAGCACTAACAGTGTGCAAAGCGCAAAAGGAGAAAGACAGCACCAGTTTGGCTTAATGCAACTGAAGCAAGCTATAAGCAATCAAAAAGCTTTGGGATGGTCACTGCTTTCTCTCTGTTTGGTTATGCATGCGCCTTTCCCCAGCTGTATTTTTCCCAGCATAAAATGTTTATTTAAATTACTAATTTCCTTCATAAGGCATTTAGTTAAACCTCTTTGCTGCTGAACAAGATAGGAAAGAAGGTACAGGAAAAATTGACCTTTCAAAAGCTACCTAAATCACATGTTTTTCTGTGTGTGCCATATAAGTCTTGGAAGTTTACCAAGTTGTTATACTTTCTCTCCTGCCCCATACAGTTCATATTTAAAAGGGTACTAGCTATATACATATATATATATAAATAATTGAGTTTATTTGTTTGTACTGCGTGTCTATTTGATGTTACATTTTTTTCTTGTTAGAAAATAACTTTGACATCTATCATAATGGAAATCAAGGTCCTATATAAATAGCACCAACATAGTTAACAATCTTCAAAGAGGAAAATATATCTTATCAAAATGGATTTAGTCGATTTTCATTTAAGCCATTTCCAAACATGCTATACACTTCTAGTGTCGCATTCACTTAAATAGAATGCAAATCATATCCTTGAAAGAGTTATCATTTCTTTCCTTTTTTTGAGATTTTAAATTTGCATAAAGGTTTTATGATAGCTAATCATAAATTCAATATGGGACCTCTGGATAACTACAGAAAAAAAGCAAGATTATGGTAATTTTTATCTTGATTCAAAGTTAAAATACCTTTAAAGGTACAGAAAATTACCTTTCAGCAGTAAGGTAGGTTTTGATTTTATTTATTTTAACATGGTTTTTTTTAGCATGATTAACAAACGCTGTATAGTGCATCTTGCATTGAGCCATTAATGCCACCTGAGGGCAGTATTTGACAGCTTAGCAAAGCCTGGCCAGTAATATAAAGATAATGGTATTTCACAGTGAGCTTCTGACCAGTGTATATTTTTAATCTGAAATGCTTCATTAGGATTATAAACAGTGCTGATTTGCTTTTCGTTGTAGAGAAATTAACTTGCTCAGTAGCATAGTAGTGACAACGTTCTGCCTTCTATAAGTTTCACAGTTAAATTTTTCTTTTCAATGCAAATTATAATGCAGTCACATAAAAGCTGTTTTCTTATTCTAAAATTAGATTTCATAGTGGAAAGAACATTCTATCAAATCCATAGACTTTTTTTATTTATAAGTATGCAAACGTCAATGCATTTGTGTCCCATTGAGACTTGTATTGATTGAAAGGATATATTCCTTGCAAATATTTTTTGCAATTAAATACTTAAGGCTCTAAAAGAAAGCACACAGGCAGGAAGACAGATCAATATACCAGTTTCTTTATAGGCGATATTAACCTGACTTCAACTAGTGCTTATCTACAAGCTTTCTTGCTACTTAAGGTCATACTGAAGATTCACTAACATCTGCTTAGTTAAATAAAGTAAACATCAATTTACTAATTCTTAAAATTAAATCTAAAAGGAGGGAAATTATTCATAAATGCATGTTTGGCAAATAATTGATATGGCGTAGGTACTTTGTTTTGGGTGTTTTTTTGTGTGTGGTTTTGTTTTTTTGTTTGTTTTTTGGGGGATTGTTTTTGTTTTTGTTTTTGTTTTTGGCTTCACATTTAGAAAATGCAGTTAAGTTTTTCCTCACTATATATAGTTATTTATTTACTTTTAGTCAATAAAGAGGACATGAGCCCCAAACTGCCTCCTCTTAATAGTGATATTGGCAGCAGCAGTGCTAATGTTCCTGACTTGATGGATGAGTTTATAGCCGAACGACTGCGAAGTGGTAATGCCTCGGTAAGTTGTATTTTTACTTTACTTATTTGATTTTAGAGTGGAAGGTTAAGAAAACTAAAAATATATGCACCTGTGTATGTATATATATTTAATATACAGTATAGGTGGAAATTTTTATTCAAAAATCTTTCCCAAATAACCCTTTTTTGAATTCGAATCTTTTAAACTATATTTTATAATAATTTTTATCCGTAGCCGGGCGTGGTGGCACACGCCTTTAATCCCAGCACTCGGGAGGCTGAGGTAGGCGGAGCGTTGTGAGTTCGAGGCCGGCTTGGGCTACAACGCGAGCGCAAGGCCCGCCTGAGCTACATAGTGCGACCCTGCCTCAAAAAACCAGGGCCGGGAGTTTGGTTCAGTGCCTTAAGTGCCTGCCCTGGCAGGCGCGAGGTTGTGAGTTCAATCCCTGGTGCCGCAAAAAAAAAAAATAATAATAATTTTTATCCAAAAGGCCTAAAGTAAGCTTGTAGTTTTCACCAAAGAAAGATCATAGTATCTGTTTTCTCAAATAGATATGCACCATACAGTAACTTCTTAGTTTTCCCAACTTGGTCTCACCTTGGTACCAGCTGCCAGCCCTCAGTAGCAAGGTAACAGCGGAGGTCACCTGGCCCAGCTCTCATAGTTTTGATAGCACAAATACTGTACTGTTTAATCATTCCAGATAACTTTGGACAGATTTTAAAGTTATCTTTTTTTTTTTTTTTGGTACTGGGGTTCGAACTCATGACCTCAAGCTTGTCAGGCAGGCACTGTGCCTGCTGAGCTATATCCCTGGCCCCAAAGTTATCTTTATTTTGAATGTTAAGATTGTGGCAAAATGAAAATAAGAGCAATTTCATGTTCAAATGAGAAAGGGAACTAAGAAGTGGGGAGGCCAAGGGAAAGAAGGGAAAAGGAATTTAATCAGAATGAAAGGGGAAAATGGAAACAAAACTTTTGTAAATGGAGAAGGTAATAAGGGTTAATGGGAGGGGAAGGCAGAGGAATGGGAAAAAAGAATTACAACATTATATACAGGTACAAGTCCCTCTGTGATGAATATAATCATCATGTATGGCACATAATAAATAAAATAACATAATAAACGTAAAGAAAATAAAGGTATTTTCTTTAATAAAAATAAACTTAAGAAAATAGAAGCTATTTTCTATCCCTAATAATGCTTAATTGTTAGGGAAGAATAAATATTTGTGGAATTGATCATTTTCCATTGGACTTTCAAGTTGTCTATGATTTATATTTTTATTTTTTTCTTAAATACATAAAATTATTGTGAAATTATTATAGAAGGCCGTCTTTGGAATGATACTTCCTTCTCTCCCATGCTCTTCTGTTTGCATCTTATTTTTCCACTTAGTTTGTTCTTTTTGCTGTTTAGCTTATATTCACTCCATGGATCTTAATGAGGATTTAGAACCTCAGGCCTGACAACATCCGTTATTTTGGTCTTTGCTTTAACCAGAACAGCAGTATTTTAGGTACTAATCCATACCTTTAGAGTGTTTGGTGGGTGTCTTTTCCCCTCTTCTACTAAGTGCCATAAATCTACCACTTTTTATGAAAGTTAAAGATTTCAGATGCTCAGTAAAAATGGAAAATTCTTTTTTTTTTTAGTTTTGTATTTTAATAGTACATGTTTGCAGTACATAATGATTACATTCATTATGGGGAATTAGTACATGCACATATCTCAATTCTTTTTTTCCCTTTCTCCTCTACTCCCTTAAAAAAAATTCTTTCCTAGGATCAGATTCATTTATTTAGTTTATAAGTCTTTATCAAGTTAATTATCATAAACACAGATTAACAGCCAGACTGACAGGCAAAGCACCAAAATACCACTTTTTCTGTCTCTGTAGCAGAGTAGTACTCCATTTTATACAAATACCGTATTTTCTTTATCCATTCATCTGTTGATGGACATTCAGGCTGCCTCCAAGATTTAGCTCTTACGAATTGTGCTGCTATAATGTAAGTATGTATGTATTACTGTACTATGATGTTTTTTACTCTTTCAAAAAGATACTTAGAAGGAGAATAGCTTGGTTGAATGGAATTTCTATTTTTAGGTTTTTTTTAGTAATCTCCATAACTGTTTTCCATAGTGCAAATTCTCTTTTTTTATTGGTAAAATGTTGCTTTAATTTTTAGAATATGACAAGAAGAGGAAGTAGTCCAGGCAGCCTTGAAATTCCTAAAGACCTGCCTGATATTCTAAACAAGCAGAACCAGATGCGCCCTATTGATGACCCAGGCGTGCCCTCTGAATGGACTTCTCCTGCTAGTGCAGGGAGCAGTGATCTTATCAGCTCAGACAGTCACTCAGATTCTTTCAGTGCTTTCCAGTATGATGGCCGAAAATTTGACAGTAAGTATCTCTTACTATTTAAGTAGCATGTTTTGTATTGATTGTCTGTTCAAGATTAACTTGCAGGTTATACAGCCATCACCTTCCTCTCCAGTGTAACTCAGACAGTGGTTCCTACATAATTTGATTTTACTTCTCAGTAAAATTCCAAAGGAAGTTTTAGGGAATTACCTTCGGTTGAGACCACTGTATTTTGCCAAACTAGGGCATGTAAGAAATACTGCCTTTTCATAAAACAAATTATATTTTTAAAACCAAAAAATGTTAAAAGGAAAATAATTTATTATGAATTTAATACTAAAAGGACAGTCTACTACTGTTTCATACATTATATTTGGGAACCATTGACTAATTATATTGAATACTACAATACTCAGAACCTTTCTTGAATAAATTGTTCCATGTTAATATTACATCCATGATATTACCTGGCATTTTATCATGACCACATGATTATCCTGCAGTAACTCTCTGTTACACTTGGCAATTAGTGAAGGGCCTCAAATTTAAAAAACAGTTTGAAAATCTTGGGAATCAAGTTTGTGAAGAGCTGGGAGATGTTTCATTCCCTCGTGCATTGATTGATTCAAAGGAAATATTTTCACCATATGTCATTTTTTGTATATTCCTGAACTGGAAACTATAGTACTTAAATACTAAGTATATTACCAACTCTCAGAAAACATGGATGAAATCAGTGATGCTATCCCACATGTCTTTGTCTCTTCTCATTATTGTTGATAATAAAACTATGGGAACCCTTAAAATATGTTTTTAATTATAATCTTCAAAATGTTAACATTGTTTACAGTTGCATAAGTAAATAGATTTAGAGAAAATATTAATGTTTGCTTATTTTGCTGATTTAGTTGTATCTTTTTTATAAATATGTTTGTTTTTATACCTAACATTTCTTCTTTCTGTAGACTTTGGCTTTGGAGCTGACACTGGAATTGCATCCTCTGCTGATGTAGAATTAGGCTCTGGCCGTCATCAGAGTGCTGAGGAGCAGGAAGTTGCTAGTCTAACCACACTTCATATAGATTCTGAAACAAACAGTCTTAATCAACAAGCTTTCTCTGCTGAAGTTGCAACAGTTACTGGTAAAGTTACTTGAGGGGATATGTTCCTTCAATTCAATTTTTAAACCTCCAAAGAATCTAGTTAAATTTTTGAGAATTCTTAAATATTATTTGTATTGCATGAAGTGTTGTTTTCCCCCTGCATTGTTAAAGATGAGTAAAAAATATTAAAATAAGGTAATTTCTTGATAAGTCTATGTAATTTTCAGAGGGCCCTTTGAACTCCTAATAGTAACAAAATATTGCACATATACGCACTAGAGCATTTTCTGTAGTTATTTAGATTTAAGAGTTAAAAACTATGTCACTAAAAAAAAGAATCAAGATAAATCATGTGTGATACAAATTCTCTATGATGAATATGATATTATGTGTACCTAAAATGTACCAATAAACTGAATTAATTTTTTAAAAAATTATGCCACTGTGTCTTTTTCATTTTCATTCACAATCTAGATTTTTTAATAGATTTTTTTGTCAAAGTATTTATTATAGGAAATATAAAGCACAGTGTCTAATGTCAGGCCTATTTGTCACATACTAATATCTTGTATTTATCCAAAAAATTATGTTTTTCAGAAACTTTTTACCTATGGTCAAACCCAACCAGAATATAACAAGTCAAATCTGCGAAAATTCAGTCATGTTAAATACGGTCACATTATTGTAGTGTTAGTGTGGGAATCAAAGTAAGTCTAAGCAGGTCATCAAGACCATTAAGAATCAAGACCACAGATCTTGATGGTTCCACTTTATGATCCCCACTCACTCTGGTTTCAGCTGCAATTTAATGCTCCTCGCTAAGCAGTTATCTATTAAATATCAGTGGAGTGATTTGTGCATCCTGTAGTTGGCTGGAACTTGCAAGACTGGAGTGTATTTCTGAGTTAGACATTTCCTTAGCCAATTCAGAGGGATGAAATTGGTCTAGGGGAATACTAGACAGGCAGGAACTCATTTTTATTTTCACATCCTGCCTTCTCTTCTCCCAGGGGATAGAACTTTACATGCCCAGTTGCACAATAGGGCTTGAGTGAAGTTACATGAGCCAGTTTGCTTAGAGCCACTGTACCATCAATATAGAATTTAAATTACTCAAAGAAAAATAAGAAATTTCTAGTTTTATAATAAACAATTTTTACTGTCACTGTATTTTTTTGTTTGTTTTTGTGGTATTGTGGATTGAACTCAGGACCTTGTGCATGGTACACTCTACTACTAAGCTACATCCCCAGCCGTTGTCACTGTCCTTTATATATGTAAATGAAAAGATAGTCAACATTACTAGAAATCAGAGAATGCAAATAACAGCCACAGTGAGATATCTCTACATACATATTGAAACAATTCAAATGAAAAATATTTAGCACAGCACAGGTACCTGCCTGGCAAGCACGAAGTAATGAGTTCAATCCCCAGTACCACACACACAAAAAACAAAAAACAAAAAAACATTTAGCAGCCTGTAATCCCAGCTGGGCCAGGCTGAGGCAGGAGGATCAAGGTGAGTTCAAGGTCAGCCTGCACTATGTGATGAGACTGTCTCAGAAACAAAAATAAACAAATAAAAACATTTAGTAGAACAAAGTGTTAAAATGGATGTGGAGCAATCAGAAGTCTCATATATTGCTGATAGGAATGCAAAATGGTAGAGTCATCATTCTTGTAGGAATACCTTGGACAGTGTACGTGAAAGTTCATGGCAGCGTTATTCATAGTAGCTAAAAGTTGAAAACGTACTGCATGTGGTGGTACACACCTGTAATCCCAGCATTTATGGAGGCTGAGGCAAGAGAATCACAAGTTTGAGCCCAACCTGGGCAGTTTAGAAAACTTAGCAAGACTCTTTTCTGAAACTAAGAACAAAACAAAGATGGAATAGGGGGTTAGGGTGTAGCCCAGTGCAAAGGCTGTGGCTTCCTTCCCTAGTACCATCAAAAATATAAGAGAAAGAAAAAAACCTTTAAAAATGAAAACAAAATGTCAATGAACTGGTGAGTGAATAAACAAATTGTAATGTATTAATTGTATGTTCATGGAATAATAGTAAGAAAAAGTTAAATATTAATAAATGTAGGAGCATACCTGGCTCTCAAAAATTAAATACAAAAAACTAAATTACCATAATTTTATTTTATATATATGAAATTCTGGAGAAGTTAAAACTATAGTGACAAAGCAGGTGAATGTTTACTTGGGACAAAGAGATCTGAAGATGGGCACAAGAGAGCTTTTTATGATGATGAAACTATTCTATATTTTGATTGTATTGGTTACAAAACTGTGCAAGTGTCAACTATATGTAACTGCTTAAAAATGGATGAATTAAGAAAATTGTAGGATTTTGTGTTCTAGTGTAATACAGATCGTTTGGTTTGGTTTGGTTTGATTTGATTCTTGTACCCCAGGCTGGCTTTAAATGTGCAGCAATCGTCTGCCATAGCCTCCCACGTGCTGGGATTAAGGCATGCACCACACCTGGCAAACACAAATTTTAGTATCATCAAAACTCTGAAAGTTTTGACTGTCTAGAGAGATTACTGAACCTTGAAAAGGGCAGAATTTTGAAGTAGGAAGAATAAAATGCCTCAGAAGTTTTCTTACTGATTGAAAGACCCTCTCTATAACCCTTCCAGCCAGAGATGTATCCCATGATATATGTCTCTGTCTTAATCTGGGGACTCTGGAAACAAAACAAAACAAAACGTACTAAAGGCCAGAAATATAATGCATTCTAATAAATACAAATACCTCTCTGTCTAAAACATTAAAGTTGTAGGGAGATTGTAGAGAAATAAGAAAGATGCAGAGACTTGAAACAGTACTAAGAAGTTTTGGGTTTATACTGAGGCCAGTGAGAAGTCTTGAATGATTTTAAATGGGGGCGTGACATGATCACATTAGATTTTTATTTTTTATTATCTCACGGAGATTGGATTGAAAGGAAGAAGTAGAGACAAGAGAAGACTGAGTACTGGGGACTATGTGAACCAAGCCAGCAGTGATAGGGCCATTTAGATAGCAGGGACTCAACAGTTGCTCCAAGCCTGAAGTAAGTAAAATATAGTGAAAATGAATACCAGAGTTTCTATAGCTGGGAAGTAATATCACTCTCATAGATGGTTCCTGTTACCTGATATGTCCATTTTGATTTCATCCTACTCCCATGATAGATACGAGATGAGATTTCTAGATATAGAAGCTTATACAGTATTATTTTCTTGACCTCTTGGCCAGTTGATAACTTATTCTGTCTTTTGATATTTTTAGTCTGTTTTATTTTTATTTTTTGTGATACTGGAAATTGAACCCATGACCTTTGCATTGTGCCACATCCCCTTTTAAAATTTTGAGATAAGAGTTTCATTAAGTTGCCTAGGCTGGGCTTGAACTTTCAGCCCTCCTACCTCAGCCTCCCAGAGTTCTGGGATTACAGGCGTGCACCATCACATTGACTTTGGTGTTTTTCTATATTATATCTTAGGATAGAATATTGAGTATTCTCTTCATAGTAACTATGAAATTTCATTTACAGGTTCAGAAAGTACTTCCCCAGTTCATTCCACTGTGGGATCCAGATCACAGACTCCTTCCCCTTCTACACTGAATATAGATCACATGGAACAGAAGGATCTGCAGCTTGATGAGAAGCTCCACCACTCTGTTCTTCAGACACCAGATGATCTAGGCAATGTTTGGAAATTAAATATTTGCTCTTTTTCCTTTCAAAGCATTAGTGTTAGGGAATCTTAAATCCTTGGACTTTTCTGAGTCTTTGGGAAATTTGTTACTACATATTTTTTTCTTCCTCTTAAAAATATTTATGCTCAGATTCTATCATAGTTAATTACAGTCTTAGAATTAGTTATTATGTTAATTTTTGTGTTGTATTATGATTTCTCTGTATGCTGCTATTTCCCAAAATAGAAAGCACATAATTTGGCCTCACTTATTCTTAATATTATCCTGGAAAATCCTGCTGATTCACAGGACAAAGTACATAGTATTATTACTTGTTAATCAAGCTTCCAGTGAAAACAGTTTATCAAATCATAATTTTTTGTTGACTTTGATTTTGCAGATATATCAGCTAAATTTAATTAAAATGAAAGCCCATATTTTTATTTATTTATTTATTTATTTTTTGAATCAGGGATCAAACTCACGACCTTGCACTTGCCAGGCAGGAGCTTATGCCACTGAGCTAAATCCCCAGCCCCATATTTTACTTTTGAGTAAATGTTTAAAAATGACTTGGGGAACCTCAGAAACCTCAAGTTAAAAAAAGTTACTTTTGCTAAATCCCGCATGATGTAACAAGCATCAGATAGACATTTTGCATGGTTGAGGATATAATAAATGATATAAAAAGCCAGTTTTCATTGTTAATGTAGCACATTTACTCTCTGACCAAAGGAGGAAATATAAATCTATGTAACTTCTGGAGTCTTTTAAAAGAGGCTTATTCTTGAAGTTACCTTTCAGTTACATAGCTCTAGTTTTCTGATTTGTGAATTCTGACTTGTTCTTTCCTTATTTGGTCTTCAAGTTTTTGTTTGTTTACTGTTTTCCTCCATTATTTGGGGAAAAATTCAAACTTACAGAATAATACACAGGCAATAAAGTGAATACCCATAAATTATTTACATAAATTCACCAGGTATTAATATTTTCCCTCTTTATTTGTATCTGTGTCTACACACACGCACATGCACACATGAACAACACTGTCCTGTTCTATTTTTCCCTTTAAACCGCTTAGAAGAGAATTACAAATATACTTCAGTGTTCTTTCCAAAGAAAAAAATGTTCATTTCCTGTATAACCACAATGTAATGGTGTTGTTCGTGATACTGAACATTCATATGTTATTGTTATTTTCGTCTGGTCATATTTTCTCAGTTATCTCAGTAGTGTCCTTTACAGCTATCCCATAGCAATTCAATCCAGAATTTAATCAAGCACCCAGTAGTGTTGTTTGCCTTTTAATCATTGAAATTTTTGTTAGCTTTACTTTGGAAAGAATAAGTTAGAAACAAAGCAGCTGATTCATCTTTGTATTATAAAGGTACTATGCACTCTGCAGGCATTACAGCAGTAGTTAGAACTTAAGTGTTTTAATTTCTTTTTAGGTGGCTGTATATCAGAAGCCTATTTTTTATTATGAAGAAAGATTTTAGTACCTTTTTCATAATATACCTAGTTATTTTACCTACTTTATGTTCAGAGAAAAAACTTAAGCATTACAAACAAAAGATGTTCATATTCTAAGAATAAACTTACTATAAATTGTTCTTGGGAATATTATCAAATATAGAGAATGATAAGCCTCATGATTTATTCTACAAAGTATTTAGTTCCCAAAGTTCATTGGATGGATTTTTATTTTCTATACATTGAATAAAGTAATAGATAAATACACCGGGTAACATAATGGATTTATTTTGAAACCTGGAGGAAGACCTATAACAGGATCTAACTAAATCATCTTTTATAGGTGAGGAAGTATATCCTTATTGAGGCTATAAATAATTTGTTTAATACATAGTGGGAGAAATGAGTCTAGGACTGAGTTAACATATTTATTATAATTGTGCCAGTTTTAATAAGTAAAAGAAATATTTTTATTGTGTTTACATTTTAGTAAAACTTTCTTTTCCATGCCATTGTGATACCTCTTTTAATGCTAGATTTGGCTTGGTTGTGAAATATATAAATATATTTCTTTGGAAGCTTTAACTACAGAGATACAGGCTTGTGAAGACTTTACAGGAATTGTTTCAGGCTGAAATTTTTTTTAATATGATGATATAATATGAAGTTACAAATAATGCAATGTGATATAATTTGAAACTATTAGATAAAAATGAGAGCATGCCAGCACTCAGGAGGCTGAGGTAGGCGGAGCGTTGTGGGTTCGAGGCCGGCTTGGGCTACAACGCGAGCACAAGGCCGGCCTGAGCTACATAGTGTAACCCTGCCTCAAAAAACCAGGGCCGGGAGTTTGGCTCAGTGCCTTAAGCGCCTGCCCTGGCAGGTGCGAGGTTGTGAGTTCAATCCGTGCCGGGGGGAAAAAAAAAAATGAGAGCATGTGCTTATAAAATTGATGTTTACATCAAACACAAATTTTTCATCTAGTATCTACACAGTAGTAGTTGCATGATTTTCTCCTTAAGGAAATCTGGATAGAAGCACTATCGAATAAATAATTATTGCCATATTAGGGAATCATAAACTGGTGAGATTCTGATCTCAGAAAAAATAAAACATATATATTCATATTTCCTTTACTCACTTTTGTAGATATTTAAGAACATTAGTTTCAGTTGGCTTTTTGATTTCTGTGGTCGATTCTCCGAAAAATTACTGACAGTACTGTATTTTTTTCTTA
This sequence comes from Dasyprocta punctata, assembly GCA_004363535.1. Taxonomy (NCBI): domain Eukaryota; kingdom Metazoa; phylum Chordata; class Mammalia; order Rodentia; family Dasyproctidae; genus Dasyprocta; species Dasyprocta punctata. The sequence goes on from RJWM01000606.1 coordinate 46,946, forward strand.
TAGAAATCAGTGAATTTCCATCTGAATGTTGCAGTGTGATGGCAGGGGGTACTCTCACCGGATGGCATGCTGATGTTGCTACTGTTATGTGGCGAAGAATGCTAGGCATTTTGGGAGACGTCAATGCTATTATGGATCCTGAAATACATGCTCAAGTTTTTGATTACCTCTGTGAACTTTGGCAGAATCTAGCCAAGGTAAAAGAGAGAATACAGGAGATAGAAGGAGAAGGAAGAAAAATAATGTTTTAAGAAATAGAAGAGGTGTTAGAGAATGTTGTCACACACTCTCCCGTTATACCTATCTTGGTGCCCCACAGGATGAAGTCGCTTAACTGCAATTAAATACGTGATTAGTGGTAGAAACTAGGTTTAAATATCAGTGTAAAGTAAAGCAAACTGGAAGAGAAAACAGTTTGTATAGTTTTGTTACCTTTTATTTGCAAATTGCAGATTAGAGATAACCTCGGCATTTCAACTGATAATCTGACTTCCCCTTCACCACCAGTTTTGATTCCTCCACTAAGAATTCTTACACCTTGGCTTTTTAAGGTAAGTTTAATATATAAAATATTAGTTTGAGTTTTTTGTTTAATAAGTAAGTCTTAAACATTTGATAGAAATTTGAACTATTATATAATTTTCTAGAGTGCCTACTTTTTAATATCTTTAGGAAGTCATTAGCCATTGTATAAAGAGTAGAGTAGTCATGGGAACAGTTGTTTTATTGTTGTTTTCTTGTTTTCTTATTTTTGTTTTTGTTTTTTTTTTTTTTTGGGTACCAGTAATCAAACTCAGGACCTTGCACTTGCCAGGCAGGTGTTGTGCTGCTGAGTTATATCTCCGGCCAAGTCATGGGAAAATTGCAGATACATTATTTTTATTTTTTATTTAATAAAGCAAAAGTGGAAGCACAGTATGTCTGTATTGTACTTAACTGAAAAATAACCTCAAGTTGTATTACAGAATATGATGTATACTTTTAGGTTTAATTCTTTTAAGTACTTGATGTACATTTTCCCAAATGAAACACACTGTGTTATTTCTAACTACATTGTGTCATTTGGATAATGACCATAATTTTAGTAGCTCTGACTTTTAGTTCATTTAAGAAATTGGACTAACATACAAATAAATGAAGCAGTTGTATTGCTTGGTGTATTCGATCAAGTATTTAATGGGTAATATTGCTTTTGATTATTAAAACTGATCTTTTAATTTTAGGCAACTATGTTGACTGATAAATATAAACAAGGTAAATTACATGCTTATAAACTTATTTGTAATACTATGAAAAGAAGACAAGATGTATCTCCAAACAGAGATTTTCTAACACATTTCTACAATATAATGCATTGTGGATTACTTCATATTGATCAGGTATATATATATGCCTCCTACAAAGTTGTTTTGTCAGTTTATATTTGGTTCTCAATTGTGTTTAACTCTTGATTTTGACCTAAAATTAAACTATTTACCATATGTAGTGATTTATATAAAATTTTCTTCCATTTTATGACCATATTCTTGAAGTATGGTTCAAAACAAGCAATTGTAGTAATTAAGATATTGACTTGAGTGTTCCTCCAACTGCAGTGTTATAACCAACCTGTTTGATTTAGAAGTGATTAAACCATCCTTTACTTAGAATGACATTATCTTTCTCTGATGTCCCATTGTACAAGTAGTAGACATTTTATAACTGATACTTGAGGCATATGAATTTTCTTGCCTACAAGTAATACACCAGTCAGAGGTGTTTTTTCAACTCTAAGAACAAGCACCTCGCATTTTATTACTTTTTTACTAGCACCATGTCAATTACGTTGACTTAGCAATTATATCATTTATAATCATTAAATATGACTCTAGAACATTCGGAGTCTTGATCTTGGTTATAAAACTAAAAGGTGTGAGAGACAAGAAGTCAAAGTAATGTTAATATTTTTATCCTAACTCAGGTCATTTAGAGAGTACTAAATATTAAAAGATGATAATTAGATTTCTTTCTAAAAAAACAAAAAACTTCCTGCATTCATCTAAAATAATTAGTGCCCTAACCTTGTAAAAATATCTCATATGAATTCACACTCTTAATTACTAGAAAAATCTTTCATTTAAAGTAAATTGAAACAGGTGGGTATGGTGGTGCATGCCTGTAAATTCCAGTATTCGGGAGGCAGAGGCAGGACATTCGCCATGAGTTCAAGGCCAGCCTGGGATATTTAGTAAGTTGAAGCCCAGCCTAAACTGCATAGCAAGTTCCTGTCTCGAAACCCTCCCCCCAAAATAAATTTTAAAAAGTAAATGCAGTACTACCGCCAAATACTCTGCATCCTCATAGTAAACTCTAAAAGCATAGCAAACGAATAGTAGGTCTAGATTTCTGAGGCTCAATATCACTTAAGGACTTAAATTCATCTAAAAAAGTGAATGCCTCCTGTTGCTACATAGCAGCTCCTGTGGGGTTAGCAATGAGGGTTATTATCTGGTAACATGATAGCAGAAGTACAGTTTCTCTGCAGTACAATTTTATAACATGCAGACCTTATATTTTTACCCCTATGAAGCAGAGCCTTCCTTACTCTCCATATGGAAAGAAGTGCTATTATTTATGTCAGTTAAATAAATGTGTTTTAAGTTTATTTTCCTTTAATAGAATATATTGCTAGTGTGAGTTATTTAGAATTAAAATTAGTCTTGGGCTGGGGTTTAGCTCAGCAGCATAAGCACCTGCCTGGCAAGTGTGAGGTCATGAGTTCGATCCCCAGTACCATAAATAAGTAACTAAAATAAAGTAAAATTAGTCTTTCTGATTACCAACAGGTAAAACTGTGACTTTTAAAATTTCACATTATCTATTCTAAGGATATTGATTAGCTGGTACCTAAGATTATACATGTGATATTCTCTTCCCCTTTCCTTATTCTAAGGATATTGTTAATACAATCATCAAGCACTGCTCACCTCAGTTCTTTTCACTTGGTTTGCCTGGTGCTACAATGCTTATTATGGATTTTATTGTAGCAGCTGGTAGAGTGGCTTCTTCGGCTTTTCTCAATGTAAGTATTTATTTCTTGTTCTTCATAATAAACTTTAGTTAACAAGGACTCAGGAAAGCAATAAGGAAAGAGCTACTGTGGATAAAAATACAATAAGCTGATGTTACATATTCTGAATATAGTTGGAATTGATTGCTTCTTCCATGTTAAAAGATATAACGAAGAAATTTTGAAGAATAAGAAATCACTAAAATTAGTTGATGAATTGATTCAAGAGCTGTAAAAATATCTGATAACCATAACTAAATTTAACATTAAAGAAATTAAAGGAACAGAGGAGAAAAAAGTGAAGAAATGGCAGTGGACTAATAAAAAAAAGAAAAAGAAACAGTGGAGAGTAATCATTGCAGTGTGTACATATATAAGATCACATGTTGCTCAATCTTTATTTGACAGTTAAATATTTTTAATGAAGAAATAAAACAACAGTGATAATTCAGAAATTTAACCTTAAACTCTACAGCTGCATGTGAGGATTTTTTTTGTTGCAATCATGGAACTGTGAGATAATGTCAAGTAAATCAATATAGCTGGAAAATGTCTGTATGTAAGTGGCAAAAGTGAGCTAGAGAGGAAAGCGTTAGCTGTGGATACAGTGCTGAAAAGGTTAGATCACGAGGAAGGATAGAATAACCATTGAAAGATTTTAAGCATGGAATGACATGATCAAATTTATAGTTTGGAAAGGTCACTCTGGAGTACATTTTAAGTGCAAAATAACAATTAACTGGAAGTCTACTGGAAAAATAGGGTATATGAAAGAAAAAAATACTTGGCTGACACTTTAAAATTTGCAAAACAGTGTAGTGTAGATTATTTCATTTGTAAGCTATGAAAGACCAGGACTAAATGATACAGAGTTCTCTTTGTAGCCTGATAAGGCATCTACTGGACATACACAAGGAGATGTCAAGAGAATAATTGTGTATAAAAGTCAAGAGCAGCTGGTGGTGCACCATCTGTAATCCCAGCACTTGGGAGACTAAGACAGGAGGATCACTACAAGATTGAGGCCATACTGGGCTACACAGTGAGTTCAAGGCCAACCTGAACTGCAAAGTGAGACCCAGCCTAAAAAACACAAATGGCAAGAGCATAAAGGAGATGTTTCCTTATAGGTGCTATTTAAAGCCATGACACTGGGTGCAGTCACCGAGAAGAAATGCACAAATCCAAAGGAGAAAAGCCTGTACTTAAAGGTAGTTACAAAATTGTGATTCTCCAGTTTTCAGAGAACATTAATCATGTCTTATTCATCTTGTTATGTCCACGTCTAGCAAAAGCCAGTGCTTAATAGGTATTTATTTATCAAATGATTATTAGTTTGAACACTTAGATGTGCTTAGCATTGTGCTGAACCCTTTTTCAGTTTTTTGTTTTTGTACCAAGACTCAAACTCAGGACCTTGTGCTTGCCAAGCAGGCACTTGTGCCACTGAGCTATATCCCCGGTCCCCTTTTTCAGTTATAAACCTTTTTTCCCATTTATGTGCACTGAGCTATATCCCCGGTCCCCTTTTTCAGTTATAAGCCTTTTTTCCCATTTATGTGCAAAGTGTTTCTATACTGGTCGTTTTCTCTAGTGAGTACTTCAGGCTGGGTAACTTTTTTTTTTTGTTTTGCGGCACCGGGGATTGAACTCACAACCTGGCGCCTGTCAGACAGGCGCTTAAGTCACTGAGCCAAACTCCCAGCCCTGGTTTTTTGAGGCAGGGTCGCACTGTGTAACTCAGGCCGGCCTTGTGTTCACGTTGTAGCCCAAGCCGGTCTTGAACTCACAACACTCCTCCTACCTCAGCCTCCCGAGTGCTGGGATCAAAGGCGTACGCCACCACGCCCGGCAGAGGCTGGGTAATTTATACAGAAAGGGATTTATGCAGTTCATTTTCAAGGTTGAAAGTCCAAACAGCGTAGCTCTGGCAAGGACTTCCTTGCTATATCACATCAGCGTGGATGGCATCAGAACATATGCAAGAGGGAGATCACAGGGTAAGGCAGGGAGTCAGTGCAAGAGAAAGAGCAGAGTGCTGCACTTTTAACAACTCACTTTTGTAAGAACAAAGTCAGGGACCCGTAAGAGCTACATTAATCTCTTCCAGTGGCCTGCCTCCCACTGTTCCCCACCTCTTAAAGGTCACACTATCTGAATGTCCCTGCACTGGGGATCAAACTTCTAACACATGAACCTTTGGGAGACAAACCATATCCAAAGCACAGCAGTTCCTTTGGGTAGAGTACAGATGGGGATATGAAATAAATCAGATAGACTTTGTGCTCAAGGAATGTACAGTCTGCTACAAGGGAGGTTGAAAAATACACTAATAGGTATAGAATATAGGTATAAGTTTGAAGAGGAGGAGGATAGCATAATGATTAAAAGTATGGAGTTGAGAGCCAGTCTGTCGTTTTTTTTTTGTTTGTTTGTTTGTTTGTTTGTTTGTTTGTTTTTTTTTTGGTGTGGCACTGGGATCGAACTCACAACTTCACACCTGCCAGTCAGGCGTCTGTCAGGGTTTAAATCCCAGTTCTGTTACTTAATAGCTGTGTGAATCTGGGCAAGTTACTTAGCTTCTCTGTGTCTCTGTTTCTTAAAATACAGACATCCTGCCTAAGAACATAATGTGATGCATTATATGTGAAATGTATAATAATTTGTTAAAATTACTTGAAACTCTTATTTGTTTATGGATTTGAATGTTTCACTGAAAAAAATACATGAATAAGTTCCCTGAAATATTAATAGTTTTATGTAGATTTAAGTAGTGGTATTCCATGCAGGTATAAACAGAGACAAGTAAAATGTGTTCAGAGAATAACAAATAATTTGTTTTGTTTAGAGACTAGTTGATCTATAAGAGTGTAGTAGACAGAAGAAACAGAAAGGTGCTTTAGATCCTTGTTACCCAAAGTCTGATCTGCACCCCAAAAACATTTGGTGTGATCTGGACACTTACTAGCAATGCAGCTAACCTACTGAACCAGACTCTGCATTTTAATTAGATCACAAAGGGTTGATAAAATCGTTGGTTAAAGATTGAGAAGCATTGCTTTACACTACATTTTAGAAGCTTTTGAATGCCATGAACTAGGTTATGAAGCTATTTTAGCTAAACATTTGAATGTTTTAAAGTGGAGAGATAGGTGAATGAACCTGTGCCTTAGGAATATTTAAGAAATATATTAATCTAAGTGTAGATTATATGGAAGACAAACAATAGTAGTTGCACCGTCATTATTGTATTGTCAATATACTCAGATTATTAATCTCAGATACTGGCAAAAGTTAATAGAGCTCCCTGGGTTCAGTCTCAATACTGCTAAAGTTGGGGAGAGGAGAAAGCGAGAAAAATTGTTTTTAGAGATTGATTCTTGGTTTGTGTGAAAGAATTATTGTATGTCTAATAGATTAGTTTCAACATTTTTATTAAGTATTGTTAAACATATAAATCAGTAATTTTCAGATATTTTAATAAAACAATGCATTACTAATTAGATATTGGTGTTTGGTGGGCATTTAAGAAAGCAGAAGAGGAAAAAAAAGTGTTCAGCATTGATACTTCCAAAATACTTAATATAACTCAGGAAAAAAGATGAAAGGTTATTTTAATCTGCAGTCAATGCATAAATTCTGATGTTAATTGTATTAAGTAGTGTTACTGGGTACTTGTAAAAGTGGCTCACCAAATAAATATTACCAGGCTTTGGGTTGCTCACCTTCTAGAGTTGGATTCCAGGTTCTTCTCCTCTCAAGTGAAGAATTGAACAAAATGAGCAAAAGACAATGACAAAGTTTATTTGAAAAAGTAAAAGTGGAGAGTGAGGGGGAAACTGGCTTTACAGAGCAAGCTTGGGCTGAGTAGAAGAGGAAAAAGCAAGATGAAAGTACATCCTGAAACACACAGGGCAGGTTGTCATGAGGAAAGCTGCAATAGTGAGCTTTTCATGGTGTCTGTGTCCTTTTATGACCCACATCTGGAGGGAACCTCCAGGAACTTCTCTATACTGGTTGAGAGGTGATGCTGGGATCCCAGCCTCTCTAACCCATGCCATTTCTCCTGCCTCAGTATATACGATGCATTTCTCATGTATGATACAAAAATCATCTGGAAGGTTGTTTCTTGAAAATATAGTTAACATTTTCATCTGTTTATTCCATCCTTAGGTAATAATAAATATAATGTAGTGTACTAAGTTATTAGTTTATTGTGTAAATTACCTTTAAAATTATTTAAACCAGTCACCATGATACACACCTGTAATTCTCACATTCAGGAGGCTGAGGCAGGAGGATTGCCACAAGTTTTAGTCCATCCTTGGCTACACAGTTCAAGGCTAGCGAAGATGACATAGTGAGATTCTGTCTCAAAAAAAAACAAAAAAAAAAAGGAAAGACAGTAAAAAAATCAATGTATTTACAATATATTAGTCCTTTCCATTAGGGTAAATGTATGTTGGAGATTAAGCCATATCCTATGTATAGTCTCATTAACTGTGGCTGATTTCTGCTTATTAACTGCTTTTAAGGATAGTTCTACTATTTGTCCATTCTATTTACTAACAGTATTTTACATAGAATGTATGGATTGAAGCCTAATGCGTTTTGTATGTCCCTTTTCCATTTGGAATTAAATATATTTTAAAGGCGTTTTAAAATTTAATACATAGGCACCACGAGTGGAAGCACAAGTTCTTCTGGGATCCTTGGTTTGTTTTCCCAACTTATATTGTGAACTGCCTGCACTCCATCCCAATATTCCTGATATTGCCGTGTCTCAATTTACAGATGTTAAGGTAAGAAATCACATGCTAGTTTTTAGCATTTAAGTGATTTTATAACCCTAAAATATATGTGATAATATTTGTTTTCTTTTCTTTTTGAAATCTGCATGGTTGGTAAAGGACATTAACTAGTCATATCTTTCAGATAAGAAATGTCCATTAGAAACATTGCCTTTTCTGTGTGTGTTTAAACTGCTTTGAAACCTCACTGTTTAACCTACTCATGTGTCCATCACTTTGGATTTCTTCACTTAGCATTTATTGAAATATCCTATGAGGTAGATACAGTGCTGCCAGTGTAAGGCATGCAAACTAAACTAAGCCTGCATTTGACTCCTTTTCCCAATTTCTTAGCATGTTATGTCAAATAAAGTAATGGAAGTTTCTGTACTGCTTATGAAACTTTGAAGTAAAGTGGCAGCCTGAAGCATTAAAAGGCTGGAATAGTAGATGGTGCAAAATTAACAGTGACTATACAGTTGTCAGGAGAACTGCCCTGATCCTAGATATTAATCCTAAAAAAAAGGTGAATATGTCCTGTTAGGAGCAGGTGTGCCAAGTGACCCTGGCTGTGTATAAGCCTTTAAATAATTTCAGGCAGAAAACTGTTAACAAGTTGTTTTGTGCCTCTGCAAAGGAGAAAGTGTGACATGATCTGCATCCCTAGGTATCTGGATAGTTGTGTCTGTCAGTGTAATTAACAGACAGTCTTTTGACCAAAACTGTTCCTTAGAATGAGAAGAGAAGTTGAAAAGAAATTATAGCCCTCAGGGAAAATGCTGATTTTTTTTTTTAATGATGATTTTTTAAAAATTTGCTTTCTCTAAAGTTTTTCAGTCCAATCAATTGATGTCAGGAGTGTTGCACACCCTTTTGTTAGTATTCATGTTTCTCTTTGTAATGTTGATCACACTGGTAATTTCTTGTTCAGTGCCTAACTTCCGCTTTAGACAGATAAACACCGTGATGTCCTATAATACTGCTATATCTTCATAATCTAACACATTGTTTGGCAAATGATATACATATTCAGAAATCTTTTGTTAAACAAGTGAATGTGACTTAATAGATAAAATCATATGTGAAAGTGAAGGTTTGTGATTCTTTAATAAAAACTATACAAATTTGCCTTTGTTCTTCATGATCCTACTAGCTTTTATTTATTTTTACAGGTTAATAAAGGCCAAGTGTCATGGTAATCGTTTTAACTCGTTGGGCAGTTTTGAGTTAATTAGGGATTAGCCTAGCCTACTTATAATGTCTGTATTTCTGTCTTTTGACTGATATGCAGACAATAATGGTTAAAGTGATTTTTAAAAAATTAATACCATTTTTTGTGGAGGAAAAAAGCCTCTAAAATCAGAAGTAATTTTAATGCTGATGAAGAAAGCAAAAACTCTTAAAGTTGTAATTGTTCTTGGTCAGAAAAAGAATATTTAATGGAAAAGTTATATTTACTTTTCATGTTTTTAATGAAATTGACTCCTTATGAAGTCATTCATGGCTTCTTGCCAAGGTGTTTGCTCACTGGGACTTCGTATCATATTTGTTTATATTTTAAATCTACAGTTCACCTATTTAATAGTTTTTAATATAGTCACAGAATTGTCCAGCCATCACCACTGTTAATATTAGAACTTTTTACCACCCCCAAAGAAACCCCATACCTATTACTAGTTCCTGCCTTTCTCTCTTACTACAAGCTCCTGTCAACTATAGATTTATGCTGTCTGTAGGTTCACTAGCATATCACATGATCTTGTATTTTATTGTTTACAAATCTGCCTCCCTCCTTGGACTGTAAATTCTTTAAGGATAAGTACATGGCTTAACTATCTTCTTAATGTCTGCACTTAGCAGAGTCTATGACATAGAAAGCTCTTAAGCTCGAACAATAGATATTTTCCAGGTAATTTAATTGCTAGCCACTGGGCTAGGTGCTTAATTTACAAAGATAAATAGAAGACTGCTTCTTTTAGGAAGCTTACTAAGTTCTATATGGCCAGTAATTCTTACTGAATATAAGTATGGGTGACTTTTAAAAATGAGTAACCAATTCTTAGTTATGAAATCTAGTGGCATTCTTGTTCTCTTTGGGTACTGTGGTATTTAACCCTTTTGATGATTCTGACCTTCCTAAATGTGGATTTGGGGTGGGGGTTACTGGCGATTGAACCCCATAGCCTCACACATTCTAGGCAAGCACTGTACCACTGAGTTGTACCTCCAGACCTTACACAGATGTATCTTTATTTACTTTGTATTTCTGTAAGTATTCTGACTCCTTATTAAACTAGTGTGTTTTGTCTACTGAACATGTACCCACCTCAGTATCCTGTAGTTGTAGTCTCTGTTCTTTACCCTCTTGAATTTTGTTTATTCAACTTAAATATCCAGAACTTTTCCCTAAACTCACACATTGTCACACACTACAAATCATCAAAGAAGAGGCTGGCTTTTCTTTCAGATTTATTAAAGTAAAATTGACAAAATTATATACAAAGATACACAACATAGTGTTTCGGTAATTTTTGTAATTGTCAAGCTAAGTCATATATTCATCAGCTCACACAGTTACGTTTTTTGTAGAAGATTAATGAGAACAAGAAAGGTGTACTCTCAGCAGATTTCAAGTATGTGCTACAGTATTGTTAACTATGATGACCATGTAGACACTACATCTCCAGAATTTATCCAACCTGCATATCTGAAACTTTGTACCCTCTCCTAACATTTCTCCATTTACCTCAGCTTCCAGCCCCTTATAATTGCTATTATTCTGCTCTCTAGTTTTAAGAGTTCAGCTTTTTTAAGTCCACATATAAGTGAGATTCATGCAGCCAGTGTCTGTTCTTTCTTGGTCTTTTTTTTTTTTTTTTTGGTGGCAAGAGTAGGGAGGATTACTCGGGATTTAACCCAGGGCCTTCACATTAAACATTCTTGCCCTTTTTTTATTTTTTATTTTTTATTTTGAGACATGATCTCCCTAAGTAATTGAGCTACCCAGGTTGGGCTCATACATATGTTCCATAGTGTTGGGATTACAAGTGTGTACCACCATGCCTGAATAAGATCTTTTTAAAGGTTGAATGATTTCTCATTCTGTGTGTGTGTGTGTGTGTGAATATAAGACATTTTCTTTATATCATTTAGTCTTTTGATGGAAATTTAAGATCTTTTTTTCATATCTTGGCTAATATGAATAATACTACAGTGGACATAAGAATACAAGTATCTTTTGACATACCGATCTCATTTCCTTTTGATGTATACCAAGAAGTGAAAATGTTTTGGATAGTATGGACATTTTAGCAATATTGATTCTTCCAATCCATGAACACAGGATATTTTTTCATTTATTTGTATCCTTTTGAATTTCTTTCATCAGTGCTTTATAGTTTTCACCTCTCTGGTTAAATTTATTTCTAAAAATATTATTGTTTTTGATACTTTTGTTAAATGAGATTATTTTCTCCAGAAAATTTGTTGTTAATGTATAAAAACATGATTGATTTTTATATGTTGATTTTTGTATCCTACAACTCTCAGAGTTTATTCTAACAGTTCTTGGTGGGCTCCTTAGGGTGTTTTGTTTTGTTTTGTTTTTAAAGTATTAGATCATGACACATGAGAGACAGTTTTAATTCTTTTTTATATAGATACCTTTTCTGTTTTTCTTTTTTCTGTGAAGTTGCTCTGAGCAAGTCTTCCACTAAAAGTGGTGAGTGGGTCTCATCTTGCTGCTGATGTAGAGGAAAAGCTTTCAGCTTTTTAGATCTGACTCTGATGTTAATTCTGGACTCTTATGGCCTTTGTTATGTTGAGAAACATTCCTTCCATATCTAATTTGTTGAGAGTTTCTTTCCTGAAAGGATACTGTATTTTCTAAACCTATTGAAATAACCAGATTTTTATCCTTCATTCTATTAAGTGGTGTTATATTTATTATGTATAGTGAACCATCCTTTCATCTCACAAATAAGTTCTATATGATCATGCTACATGATCCTTTCAGTGTGCTGCTCAGTTTGGTTTGCTAGTATTTCATTGAAGATTTTTTGCATCTGTGTTCATCTAGATACTGGCGTGTAATTTTTTTGTTTTTAATCTGAATTCATTAAGGAATTGTGGCCTCATAAAATGAATTTAGAAATGTACCTCTTAAGTTTTTTGAGAGAGTTTGACAAGGTTGGTGTTTTTTTGTTTTTGTCTTTTTCAGACAGGGTCTTGCTGAGCAGTTCAGGCTGGCCTTGAGCTGACGTTGTAGCCCAGGCTTGGTCTCGAACGCTCAACGATTCTCCTGCCTCAGCCTCCCAAATGCTGCCACCACGACCAGCTAGTTATTCTTTTTTTTTTTTTGGTACCAGGGACCTAACTCACAACCTCAAGCCAGCCAGGCAGGCGCTTAGGCCACTGAACTAAATCCCTGGCCCTATTTTTTTGAGCCAGGGTCTCACTATGCCTTGAACTCATTTTGTAGCCCAGACTGGTCTCAAACTCACAATGATCCTCCTGCCTCAGCCTCTCCGGGTGCTGGGATTAAAGGCGTGCACCACCATACCCGGCTCTGGCTAGTTGTTCTTTAAATGTTTGGTAGAATTTACCAGTGACACCACCCAGGTCTGATTTCTAAATGCTATTTCTCAGTTATAAAAAGATGTTCATGTCTGTGAGCTATTAATTCTCCTTTAATTTGCTGTCTTATAGTGAGGCTTTATTACTCTTGTTTTTTGGAGGGTCGTATTGGGGATTGAACTCACAACCTCATGCTTGCCAGGCAGGCGCTTACGCCACTGAGCTAAATCACCAGCCCCAAAAGATTATTTTTGAACATGCTGTTTGGTTATAAATTTCACAAATTGTTATATTTATTTAGCTACTTTAACAAATAACATCAGATTGTTTACTAACAGCATATATGTGGAGACAGACTGTTTCACTTAAGTGTTAGACCTGTAATATCTAGCCCAGTGCCTAGTCTGGAGTGGCCACCTTAATAAATATTTGTTGAATTAGTGAAGAAAATCTTTCTCATTGCTATTACTTCTTTCCCCTTATTTTAGGAACTTATAATCAAAACTGTATTAAGCTCAGCAAGAGATGAGCCTTCTGGTCCTGCACGGTAGGTCACATATTTTTAGACATAATGTAACTATTCTGTGTTTGAAATCTTATTTTAGAAGTTGATTGAATTATTATAGCACTGTAGGTTGTTTGTACACATAAAAACCATTTTAAACTATAAGTTTAAATTATTTGAATGATCACATATTCTTTTTATGACTTTATACTAACAGTGTTTCATTTAAAAAAAAAAAGACTCTTTATAGAGAGAACAAATGTATAGTTTATCGGAAACCTAAACTTTGAACACACTAATAGTATTCTTTCTGATTCTGATAATAAAATAAGTTCCTTCAAGCTTGAACTCAGCTGAATTTACATTGCTAGGGAAATAAACCCCTGTAAGACAAAGTAACAGAAGAAAATTTCTGCAATTCCTATTTCCAATGGAATTCTTTTTATAAATTATGTGAAGTTTTGTGTTCTTGATTTGTTTTATAAAGAATTTGCCTATTTGAAGGATTACAAAAATATCTGACTAAAGTTCATTTTACTTTTATCTGTAAAATTATACTTTTCCTTTTGAAAGTGAGTTACATACAGGTATTTCTTTGTGAAGACTTCTAGAAATGTCCATTTATTAACATGAATTTGTTATAAAGTTGCTGAGTATTAGCCCAGCATGTGATCTTGGTAGTAAATTATAATAGAAAATTAGATTTTCAGTTTGGGGGTTGTTCTTTCTTTTTACTTTCTTCTCTCTAATCACACACCAGTGTGTAACAACATCATTAGTTGTCTTAAACAGCTCATGCTAATTCTATCAGTTGACTAGTTGTGTTGGTAGTTAAAGACTAATCCACTTCTATTTTTGTTTTTGTTGGTTGCCTTTTTTGCAGATGTGTAGCACTTTGCAGTTTAGGTATTTGGATTTGTGAAGAGCTAGTCCATGATTCTCATCATCCTCAAATTAAAGAAGCTCTGAATGTAATCTGTGTTTCCTTAAAGGTAATAAAAACTGTTTAATGACATAATAAGGTAGTTTAGAATGCAGTTATTTTTCTGCAAATGATGATTATATATCGTGCTCTTAGAGAATTATGCACTTATAGTAAATATTTTTATTATTTTATTATCAGATTATTTCTTTGATCCCAGCTCTTAAGAATGATGTCACTCTCAGATTTAGGGTTTTTTTGTTTGTTTGTTAATTTGTTTTGTGGCACTGGGGATCGAACTCACAGCCTCACGCCTGCCAGACAGGTGCTTAAGCTGCTGAGCCAAACTCCCAGCCCTAGTTTTTTGAGGCAGGGTCGCACTATGTAGCTCAGGCCAGCCTTGCGCTCCCTCGAACTCACAACGCTCCGCCTACCTCAGCCTCCCAAGTGCTGGGATTAAAGGCATGTGCCACCACACCTGGCTAGGGTATTTTTTTGATGATTTCTTTTATCTGAATTTTTTATATACTTAGTTTTCTTCCTAGAATATATGAAAAAGTGTGTGTGTGCATGTGTGTATTTCCTTCTAAAAAGGAAACCAGTCACTTAAAACACAGGGTCTTTAACTAGTATTTTAAACTAGTATTTTTATAACTTTTTAATTTTTATCACATCTTAAATTTTTGGACTGTTCAACTTTCAGCTTTTTTTTTTTTTTTGTAGACAGGGTCATGTTATGTGGTTCAGTCTGTCCTTGAACTCACTTTGTAGCCCAGGCTGGTCTGGAACTCATGATCTTCCTGCCTCAGCCTGTCAAATGTCGGGATTACAGACATGCACCACCATGCCCTACTCAGCTTTTAACTTTATCATTTGATTAAAATCTCTCTTTTTAGCCAGAATAAAATTAGATAATCTTATTATTATACAGAACCCAAATAAATATAAGGAGTAATCCAAATATACAGCAAATCTTTGGTTTTTGAGACAGGGTCTCACTGTGTAGTTCAGGCAGGCCTTGATTGAACTTGTGGCAGTCCTCCTGTTTCCTCCCAAGCTCTGAGATTATAGAAATATGCCATCTTGCCTGTAAAATCTTTAAATTAAAAAAAAAAAACTTATTGTAGTAAAATAGACATCCCCATCAGTCCCCCTCAGAATACTCCTCACTGTGAATGTACTGATCCCATTTGTTCTTGCCACTTTCTGAAGCCATTCTGAAAGTCCTCTTTCATGAGTGTCCTTACAAGATATGATTAAAAATACAGTAAATGCTGCCACCGAGTGTTACCCAACAGAAAGGCAGGCTTGTAAAAACATTACAGAATATCCTCATTCATCCTATCTGGAACCATGTCACTCTGTCTCTTCCCTAAAGTCAAAATGATTATGAAAAGTAAATATTTTGAATCAATTCTGGACATAGAAGTGACCATGACAGAGCAACTAAAGACAGTCATGAAAGACTTCCAGAACTTCTTCAGAAAGAAGCAAGAGCCAAGGCTAGCTTGAACTATATAAAACTCTGTCTCAAAAAAACAAAAAAAGCAACAAAAAACCCAACAAAACAAAACCAAAAAACAGAACAGATATAAAAGGCAGCAAAAACAATGAGATAAGTGTGTCTAAAGAAGGGGAGGTATATTTTGAGAAGGATTAATGGCAGCGGGTCTTTTACTGTAACAATTTTGAAAATTTCTGTATTTACTATCTTTGCAAATGAGTATTTTTAATGAAAGGATGTATGATTTTTTTTTAAACTTTAGTTCTCATTGTATCTGTTTAATACTCTAAACATACAATTTATCTTATAAATACTTCAATATTATATTTTCTTGACGTATTTCTGAATATGTTGTTTGAGGCACTTGGTTAGGCAAAGTGAAAAACGAGATGAAAACATGCATTACTAGCTTCCAGAGACTAATGATATCATAAATGAAAAAAATTAAAGTGCGAATTATAAAATTTAGAAAGCTAAGAGTATTCAATGAATAATGTCTGTAAACTGCTGAGTTCAAGGGAAACAGAGATCACTTTGACTTAATTTTCAAAGAAGACTTTGGAACATTTTGTTAGAGTTTAGAGAGTAGGTGAGAACTAGAAATGAGTAAGTATAAAAAAGTTTGACTTTATGTCTTTAGAGAGTCATTTGAGAATTTTAAACATTGAGAATGCTAAGATCAGAGCAGTTCTTTAAAAGTTTAATTTGAAAATGTTACAAAGAATAGAAAGGAGTGGTAGAAAAATTTATAACTGGACATGTTGGTGCACATCTGTAATCTCAGCTGCTAGGGAAACTGAGGTAGACAAGATTCCAAATTCAGGGCTACCTTGGCTTCTTAAGTGAGACCTTGTGTCAAAATAAAATTTTTAAAGGTCTGGAAACACAACTCAGTGGTGAACCTCTTGCCTAGTGTGTGCAAGGCCCAGGGTTTCACTCCCCAGTACCACAAAGATTGATAATAAAAATAATGCAGAAACCCAGATAATTGAAAATGTAGTAAAAGTTTAATGAGGACAATCAAATATTACCAAAAAAACCCTCCAGCTATATGTGTCTAAGGAATGTGTTATGATTTTGTCACTGAAGATTTAGCTTCCTAATAATATTTTAAACACTCATAAATGTATATGACAAAAAGAAATACATATGAAATTTAAGATTTTTGCTTTGGTAAAAAAGAAGGAGAAGAAGAGTTGAAGGGATGCTAAGAAAATATGGGAAAAAGAAGAATCAAAATATATTATGTATAGGTACAAATTCCCAATGATAAGTGTGATTATTATGTATATCAAAAGAATACCAATAAAATTAATTTTTAAAAAGTTTAAAATTTTTCAGCAACTAGTGCACTGATGTGTAGTTCATTAAGAAACTTTTTTTAACAATGATTTTATTTGTTGTTATTATTGCAGTTTACTAATAAGACAGTTGCCCATGTAGCTTGTAACATGCTTCACATGCTGGTTCATTATGTACCTAGACTTCAGATTTATCAACCTGATTCTCCCTTGAAAATTATTCAAGTAAGTAATTTCTTAATTATTTTTTTCTATAACCTTGTGAGAGATTCTTACATTTGCATGCCTTGAAGTAAAAAAATTTTTCAGAAGATTTAAAATTTCTTTGCTTATGAGCTATTTGAGATTTTATGTGAGGTTTATTTAAAAGAATTTTTCTACTTAATGGATCCAACCAATAATTTGTAAAAATATAACCTAGAAACACAATAAAAATTTATGCTAATACATTTTTAACATGCACATAAAAACTGAATGAGACCAACCAGTTGCCAGAATAGATCCTACTACCCCCTTTTTTTTTCTGAGACAGTCTCACCATGTAGTTAAGACTGGTGTAGAATTCACTGTGTAGCCTCGAACTTGTGGCGATCCTCCTACCTCAGTCTCCTGAGTGCTGGAATTACAGGCATGTACTACCATGCCTGACTCTCCCCTTTTTTTTTTTTTTTTTTTTTTTGGTACCAGGGATCGAACTCACAACCTCGTGCCTGCCAGGCAGGCACTTATACCACTGAGCTAAATCCCTGGCCCTATTTTTTGCGACAGAGTCTTACTATGTAGTTCAGGCTGGCCTTGAACTCACTTTGTAGCCCAAGCTGGTCTCGAACTCACAACCATCCTCCTGCCTCAGCCTCCCAAGTGCTGAGATTAAAGGCGTGCACCACCATGCCCAGTTTGACTCTTCCATTTTAATAACATCTTTATTACTATTTCATATTTCTCTATCTAGCATTTATTTATGTAATATCTACATATATGTTACAGATTCAAATGGGAAGGGAACCAAGAGTTGAAAGGTTCAATAACTGCAGGGAGAGAAAGAAGGGAAGGGAATATAAAAAGAATTAAGATGTTTTATGTATATGAACCAACTTCCCACTGTAAATGTAATCATTGTGTACTGCATACATGTACTGATAAATGTGAAATTAAAAAAGAAAAGGCTCCTTTTTGGTTTTTTTCAAAGCATATATTTGCATATATAGGTTGAATGTCCCTTACCTGAAGAATTTGAGATTTTGGAAGTTTATGGATTCGGTAATATTTGCCTAGATTTTTACCAGTTGAGCACCCCGATCCAAAATTTGAAACACTCCAAAATCCACAACTTTTTTGAGTGTTATATCAGCACCCCAAATGTTTTAGATTTCTAAACATTTCAAATTTTAGGTTTGAGATGCTCAACCTGTATATATAGGAATCTGGAAAGACAAAAGAGTGGATTTCTTGAGCTGATACTATAATAATGATTTTTACAAACCCTTATTTGTATCTTTTAATATTTTAACAATTATCTGTGTTTATACATATTGATTCATTTCTATGAATTGAATTAGGATGAAATTATACTTCACAGAACATGTATACGTAATTTTGAGTCTATACTTGGGAACTTTAAATAATTGACAGTTAAATATACTTAAAATGTTTACTTATTAAATTACTTGAACAGTATGTATTAGGGTAAAGTATAAGTACTTAGATAATGTCTTTACGATAAATTTGTAGCAATAGGTTTTATATTATTTTAGCATATAACAATTAACGTTAAGATGTGTCATTAATTTAACTTATTTTGAACTCATTTATTTACTCCTTTGTTTTGCCTATAGATCCTAATAGCCACTATCACTCATCTTTTGCCAAGTACAGAAGCTTCGTCTTACGAATTGGACAAGAGGGTAATTTAAAGTTTGTTTGGTATCTAATATGTGGGTACCTAGCTTAAAATATTTGTGTTTCAAATTTTCAAAGGTATATATTTACATGATAAAAATTCATCTTGCACTCACAGTTATAGCAAGAACTATATTTCCATTGTGCCTGTATCACTATATTATATTTTAGTTCAAGTTTCATGTCTATTTGATAAAGTTTTTGAATTGCAGGACTGTAAGGAACCTTGGAGAACATTCTGCCCACTTAATAACTATTTTATTGTATCCTGCCAAATTATGATGAAGACTGTTACTTGTGAGGGTTTTATCACCACTGAAGGCATCCACTTGTCTTGGTATAGCTGTTACTGGTAGAAAGTAAAGATATTTCCAGTAAGCAAAGTACACATAATACATAGAGATATGTCACTTAGGAAAAGGCATTCTCTATGTCCATGAAAAAAGTTCTACAAACTGCAGATTTGCCATTGTAAATTTATTACTATGAGAATCACTTTGTCAATTCTAGAGTTTCTGTGTAGTTTCATTTTACAGATTTTAATATCTTGCCTGAAATTCTACATTTCTTCATCACTTATATGAATCTTCTTTCAAAGAATCTTTAACATGTTTATTGTAATTGTTTTAATGTCTTTGTGTGCTAAATCTAATATCAAGCTCATCACTGAGTTTGTTTCTATTGTTTTTTTTTTTTACCGTGAGTTCCATTTTTCGTTTTGTTCATCTGTCTTCTAATTTTTTAATTTTATATTAGACATTACGCACAGCATGTGGAAACTCTAGATCTCTGCTATTTGGGTAGCTAAACCCACACGTGGTTTCACATTAAGAGTTCACACTAAAATTTTAATTCTGCATTTGCACATTTAAAGTGCTTAATAACTGCATGGACAGATATAAACCATTTCCATCACTGTGTGGGTTTGTAATAGATAAGGCTGCTCTGTATTCTATTAATTTCATCTGAAAAATTTTTTGTTTCTTACTCTTATGGTATTCAGATCTCAAATTCTTCTGTAGCTCTCAATGTTACTGCCTCTTAATTACAATATATTGAAATCTCCTGTATGTTTCACTTACTGCTTATGTTCTGCCTATTTATAGACCTCTATAGCTATGATTTCATTTCTGTTCCTATTTCAAGTTGTTTTCTTGGGTGGGTATATACACTTTATACTTGTTTCTTCAATGTGTTTCATATTACTGATTTCATCAGTTTACTTCAGATTTTTTTATTTTTTCCCTTTGTATGTAATTTAAACCTCATTGGGCATAATTCATGGGAAATACATTCTTCAGCTTTAAAACAGACATACAGGCTGTTTCCTTTTTTACTTGAAATGCTTAGGACTAGAAGCTTTTTAAAAAATATTTGCATGTAATTAATAGACATCTTGGGAATGGGACCAAAGACATTCATTTAACTTTCCTATATACCTTATCCACATAGCCTTAAGATAATTTTATAGAATATTTTTAACATACCTGCTTTTGGATTGTAACCCTTTCTGTGAGGTCTGCCATGGAATTTTCCATTTATGGCATCATGCTGACACTCATGACATTTTGGATTTTAGATTTTAGATATCTCAATTAGGGATGCTCAACCTGTACTCTATTTTCACCCCAGAGTCTTTCATTTGTAGTGTCTTAAATGAAGTCTAGAATTCCAAATGTAGTTCCTGAACACTATTAGAAAAACTAATTGGCCGTGTCCTTCTATATCATCTTTGGCTTACAAAAACCTAGCTATTAAAATGAAAAAGTTTTTCCCTTGTCTACTTAGTTAACTAAACATTTATTGATTATAAAGTATATCTGTGATATCCTGCTGCATTAAATTAAACATAGATAAATAAGATAGCCTCTGCTGTCAAAAAATTTTAAGATTAGAGAGATTAGTGAGGTAATACAATGTAATAAACACTCTTATGCTTATGTGTATGTATATAAAATACCATAGAGGAGGAAGTAATTTAACTATTAAAAAGGTGAGGGCTTGTTAATCAGAAGCTTCCTTAAAGGTGAGTAGGGTTTTCTGCATAAATAAAGACAAGAGGTGGAGCCATAAAATATTCTAAATAGAGAAAATAGCATATGTACAGTCATGGAGGTATAAAACAGAATGATTTATTTTGGGGAAATACGAACCAATTCAATATTACAGAATATGAAATGTGTGATTAAGAATAGAAAAAATTTCAGAGATCAAAGAGCCAGGTTATGAAGGGCTATGATTTTAATATGCAATGAAATATGGACAGTTTTGTAAAAATATGAAAGTCAAATTAAATGGAATAATATGGTAATTGTGATTAAAGTAATCTCTACAAGAATTCAATGACATTCTGAACTAAGACTAAAAAGGAATAGAGAACAGATATTCACAAAGTGGAATCCACAGTCAAGGAAAGGAAGATAAGAAAAAAAAAATCAGGATTATTAGAAGAAAATGGGTTTCAGTTTTCTGTGCCTTTAAGGAATAACATCCAGATGGAAACCACCAGCCAAGCAACCTGATTAGAAAATTTGAGGCTGGAAATAAAAATATTGACATTCTTAGCACATGAGTGTTATTAAAATGTGGGCCTGTATGAGATTGCTTTAGGAGAGACTATTGTGTGAGAAGAGATACCAAAATATAGCACAATGAAAAATAACAATGAAAAAGCAAGCAAAGGAAAATTCAGTAAAAATGACCAAAAGGACTAGTCGGGGACATAGAAGACCAGGTCAAGTAGAGAGTAAGCACACAGAAGGGAACATCAATAATTCCCAAAGTACTTTTCTGATCTCAGATTTTATCATTCACTTATGTACAAGTCAGTAGAAACAAATAATAGCAGGTTTGAACTAACACTTTTACTTAATCATGTAAAAAATAATAACACTATTCAGTGTACCTTTTTGAAATTATGTGTACACTTAATGAAGAATCATCATTCAGTGTGATTTGCCCCATCTTCCTTAGACTGGTAACAGATTTCTTTGTATTTTTCAAATACACTATTTTATCACTCTAAACATCTTTAAAACATCTAACTGTCCTCTCTATGGGATGTGTTGGGAACATTACCTAACTTCATTATTTTTCTCTTCTATTTTGAATCCAAATACTTTTTTTCTTTTCAGTCAAGTTTTGATTATGTTTTATTAGAAACTTGTGCATTGCATAAGACAGATATTGAGTTAATCATTTTATTCTCTATTCAATCTTGTTATGCATGCCACAGTGTAGAGTCATTTCCCATACATGGCATTAAAATTCCTTATAGCTCCTTTTCTTAACCTCAGGTTTTTAAGAATATGAGTATATTTTGTATGGGGCACAAGTTTTTAGATTTCTAAAATGGTTCATCAGTATTGGTAAGTAGTCTTAATCTTAAAAAGAAATGCAACAAAATGAAAAGAACATTTATGTGGTTTGTTTGTTTTGGTTTTGGTTTTTTTTGGAGGGATGGGTGTTGAGAAAAAGTTTCTCTATGCAGTTCAGGCTGGTGTTGAACTCTCTGTGTAGCCCAGGCTGGCCTGAAATCCTCCTCCCTCAACCTCCCAAGTGCTAGTATTACAGGCATGTGCCACATGCCCAGTTTACACGTTTTTTGTTTGTTTGTTTGTTTTAAATCTTGTACAGGTACCTGGTGATGAATATTCTAAATGCATCACTTCAACTTCAGAAGAATTTTTTTTATTGTATTAGTCATCTTTCCCTTTGTCTCATGGTTTCAGAGGGTTTAGTCCATAGTTGGTGGGCTCAAAGGCAGAGTGTCATCATGGCCAAAGAGCGTGGTGGAACAAAGCTGCTGAATTCATGGCAATTAGGAGACAGAACAGGGAAACAGTGCCAGATGAAAGACCTAGGAACCAGATAGTCTCCAATATCATGTCCTGTTGATCACCCATAAGAGACTTCTGGGTATTAACCTTTCCCACTGATTTTTTCGCTAAACCAAGTAATGATATAACCACAGTATTATTATCAGTATTATGAAACTAACATCAATATGTTATCTAATCTGTATGTCTTACCCAATTTCTACTAGGTCTCAATAATGTTCTCTTTGGCAAGAGAAAGTCGCATATCGTATTTTGCATTCTGTCATGATTTCGCTTTAGTCTTCTGTTGTGTGGAACATCTCATTAATCTTTCCATATTTCTTGATGCTGACATATTTGACGTATAGCCACATTATTTTATAGAAGTCCTATAGTTTGGTTTTGAGTTTCATCGTGGCTTAATCACTAAGCAGTACTGTTTGTTTTTCGTTATTAGTTTTAGTTAGGAATGTTTGATAGGAATATCTCAGAAGATTGTGTTCATTGTATCAGATAGCACAGATGTCAGTTTGTTTCATTACTGATTGGTGCTAGCTTTAGCTGATTGAAGTAGTGTCTCCTTGGTGTTTCCACTGTTAATCTACTATTCAGCTTTTCCAATTAACAAATATTTGTGGGAAAATACTTTGAAACTATATAAATATCCCATTATTCCTTAAACTTACTAACTGGTTTTCCATCCTTTGAGGACTCTTAACTAAATCATTTATTGTAATAGTTGCCAAATGGTGATTTCCTGATTCTATCATTCCCTTTACACTCATTAGTAGCTTTATACTATGAAGAAAGTCTCTTTCTTCTTTCCTATCGATTTTATCTCAGTATGGGCTCATGACTCTCATTTTACATAATAAAATTTATTTGAAATAAGGTCTTTTTTTTCCCCTCCATTCTTTTTCTTTTTTTTTTTTTTCTTTTTGTCTGTAAGTCAGCAATCCTGTGTTTATTTTTGCACAACTGAATAGATACATGTTTATTTTCTTTTTTCTTTTGCTACACATAGTCTAGATAGCCTTTGGTACCATAGTTTTTGTTTTTGGTTTTTTGGAAAAAGAGTCACTGTGTAGTTCAGGCTGTCCTTGACTCACTATGTAGCCCAGGCTAGCCTCAAACTTGTGGTGCTTCTCCTGCCTCAGCCTCTCAAGGGCTGGGATTATAGGTGTGTGCCACCATATCTGGTGGTTCTTTAGATTTTTCATTTGATACTATATCCTATAAATCACAATACATCAATTTATAAAGCTTTTTGTTCTTGTTTTACATCTAGATTGGATTAGTACTCTATTGTGTGAATGTACCATAGTTCATTCAACTACTTTTCTGTATGTGGACATGCAGGTTGTTTCAAAGTTTTGGAAATGCAAACACTACTGAAGTGTCTAACTTTCTGTGTATGTATTTCTATATTGTTGGGGTATGCCTTAAGGATATTCTTAGAAGTGGATACTGGATTAAAAGGTAAACAGATATATAGTACTTTTAAATATTAGCATTTCTACCAGCAAACTATGAAAATGTTTTTCTAGAGCCCCAACTGTAGGTTTGTCATATTTTTGAAATTTTTGCCAATTTTGGTGAGCACTGGTATCAACATGTAGTTTTTATTTATCTCTTGCTGGGAGATTGGATATCTCATGTTTCTCCCTTAGGGTTGCCCTATACACATACACTTTGTTGTGTCATTTCAACTAGGGCCTCATTCATGCTAGATGAATGTCCTACCAAATATTGAATCCTTAGTCCAGAAAAGTGTTATGGATTTGGTTCTTTAATCTTTTCCTTCATTGAATCTGGATGTTCAGTTATTGTTAGCTTTATATACAGCATTTACTTGGGTATTGCTTTGTGAGTCAAACAAATCCTTTTTTCTTTTTAAAGGAAGTTATACCCATTCTGAGAAGACTTACAGTTTTGATCTGTTATTTTTTCATTATTGTTATGCATTTTCTGCTCCTTTCTCTTTGTTCTTTTATTTTTATATTTTTTTGGTACTGGGGATCAAACTCACAACCTCGTGCCTGCCAGGCAGGCCTTACGCCACTGAGTTAAATCCCTGGCCTGTTCTTTTATTTTTAAATTGTTCTTTTTATTCAGGAAATTTTGTACTTTTATACTTTTGTTCAAGTGTTTACATACATTTTATAGATGCATATATGTGTGTGTTTTGTGTACACCTTTTAAAATATCTTTGTATTTCCTTTCTTGTCCTTTTTCTATTTTTTAATTATTTAAGGGCACTTTGTAATATTTAATGAAAAGGTTGATTCCTATCTATTTTCTGTACATTAACAAATCAGCTCATCTTGGTTTTTTTTGTGATACTGGGGACTGAATCTGGGGCCTTCGCCCTAAGCTACATCTCAGCCTTTTTTTCATTTTGAGATAGTGTCTCTGAGTTACTTAAGTTGGTTCAGTCTAAGCTGAAACTTGCAATATTCATGCCTCAGCTTCCCAGAATGCTGGGATTATAGGTGTGCATCACTGCCCCCTGCTTGATTCTGAATTTATTAATATGATTTCATCTCTTCCTCGTAGTTCTTTTCCTGACTTAAACCAGTTTTATCCTTCTTGTAGTATTTCTTTTTTTTTCTTCAATCAAACTTTATTGGTACATTTTAGATATATATAATGATCACATTCATTGTAGAGTATTTTTGTACCTGTACATTATACAACTTGATTCTTTTTTCCCCATTCCCCTTCCCTCCCTTCAACTCCTCCTCCCCTCCCCATTTACAATCTTGTAGTATTTCTTAGTTTTAAAATAAAGATCAATCTTCCCACTCCCAGTATCTCTAAATGCTTGTTTGAAAGTATTTTGGATAAACTTAGAATGCTTTATTCCAATTTTCTTGTGCTTCCCAGTTGGTTTTGGAAGAGGAATTTCCCTGTTGTTTTCTTTTTTTTAGTAATTAGGTAAAGACTGCCTTTGTCCTTTCTGCAGATAAGGTTGGTGGCTTGGGGTAGTTTACAAGATTCCTATTTCAGGAGTTCCCTGTTGTAGCAGTTTTAAGTCTTGCAAGTTCCAAAATTGCTGCTTTTCTTTTTCTTTTCACTACATGTTTTTCAAAGGATATTTCTCCATTCTATTTTAACATTTTCCTTTTCTAAATGTTACTTTTCTTGTATGTACTTTTTAGTCCTTCTGTCTACTCATAATCTGATCTACCAGTATACTTTTTCAGTATTCTCACACTTCGGATGGACTTTTCTTTCTGGCTTAGTTTTAGATCAGTGTCAGGTTTGCAGCCGTTTTCTTCTCTCAGTTTTTCTTAAACTACTCTTGCTCTTCATGAATCCATACAATGGGAAAATGCAGGGAAAACTTGGTGGGATTGCCTGTATAGTTTTCTACTTACAGATAATTTAAAGTCTGGATATTTGATTTTCTGGTTATACAGAATATATGAGTTTTATGATGTCTTCCTGGTTCTTACTCTTTTGGAAAATCTGTTAGAAAATTTAGGCCAGAAACAACTCTTTGGAAAGTTGGTCTTTAAAGATCATCAGGTATCTTGTTGCTTCTTGATTGCCCCTTTTGTGGCACTAATCATTACTTTCTTAGTATTTGTTGTGATATTTTTTTCCAATAGAACATATACTGCCCTTTTTGTTCCACATTTGTGTATGTTCTGTTTGCAGCTCCTAGTAGTTCAAAAATGTCCACTGGAAAGATTCATATTTTGAAATGAGTAACAATTTCAGAAGTTGCTTGAAGTACTCTTTTGGGCAGAATACTCAGTGAGGTCTTGGCTTTTTTGGTTTTTGTTTTGTTTTTGATTCAACTTTGTAAGATCCAATCCAGCTTTTTGGTTTTTTGAGATGGGATCTCACTGTGTGTTCTAGGTTGGTCTTGAACTCAGTAAGTAGCACAGGCTGGCCTTGAACTTGCACCAATCTTCCTGTCAGCCTCCCTAGTTCTGGGATTACAGGTGTGCCTTTGTGTCTGGTGAGGTCTTGTTAAATTAGAAGAGAGGCAGAAGTGATTATAACACATATAGACCAAAACCTTTAATTTTTATCCCGTCTTTGTGCAATGAAATGTTTAATTGGTATCTGTTGACTTGTGTGTGTGTGTGCATTGCGTGTGCACGTACACACATGCACACATACTTGCTAAGGGCTTTACGTGTTCTAAGCAAGCCCTCAACCACTGAGCTTTACCTGCAACCCTGATTATGAATTGTCTTAAGCTTGCTGTTTTTGTTCTAATTCAAACTAATTTTAACATTCCTGTTTTCAGGGTGCCTAAGATTTTTCATTATGCTTCCCTGAAATATGAAAGAGAAACTCATAATAATATTCGCATGTAATATGTTCAGATCAGTTAGGTCTAGGTAAATATTATTAGGAAACATAAGGCTGATAGTTCCCCCAAAGTAGAATTTTTAAACAGAAGAATAAGAAGGTGAATTATTAAGTGTTAGCAAGCTTTTACAAGTTTGCAATTACAATGATTTTGTTGTTGTTACAGTTGGTAGTATCCTTACTTCTCTGCCTTCTGGACTGGATCATGGCCTTACCTCTAAAGACACTACTCCAACCAGTCCAAGCTGCAGGACCAGAAAATGATAAAGCAGAAAAATCTGTTCTTAATTGTATTTATAAGGTAAACTTCCTTAGTTACTTCATTGTTTATTTGGTAATCAAAAGTTACTAGAAATTACAGAAGCAATTACTATAACATTTTCATTGTTTTATAGCCAATAATTGTCTAAGAATATAAAGATAATAAGAATAAAGATTCAGTTTACAGTACCTAAAGGTAATTTAGGAATACTTTCTATGGGACAGTCTTGTTTCACTGCAAAATTTTGAGTTACAGCCAGGTGTGGTGGCGCATGCCTGTAATCCCAGCATTCGGGAGGCTGAGGCAGGAGGATAGTTGCGAGTTCGAGACCAGCCTGGGCTACAAAGTGAGTTTAAGGCCAGTCTGAACTATATAGCAAGACCCTGTCTCAAAAAAAAGACAAAAAAAAAAAATTTTTTTTTTGAGTTAGATCTTTGTCAAATAAGAGAATCACTAAATTTCAATTTTTTAAAAAGGTATTTCATCTGAATTAAAGCCCTAAGTCTTAAAATATTTACAATTTTTGCCAAATTCTTAGGTTACAGTTGACTTTTTTCTCCTTTTGCACTCATTCATTTGTTTATTCATTTATTTATTTTCATTTAAATGTGGAACTTACTATTTTCTTTTCCCATGTATTTATAGGTTTTACATGGCTGTGTATATGGAGCTCAGTGTTTTAGCAATCCAAGATATTTTCCAATAAGCCTCTCTGATTTGGCTTCTGTAGATTATGATCCTTTTATGCATTTGGAAAGTCTTAAAGAGCCTGAACCTCTGCACTCTCCTGATTCAGAACGATCTTCTAAACTACAACCAGTAACAGAAGGTAAAATAAGTTCTCTTCAAGATATTATTGCTTGAGTTCTTGTTCTTTTTTTTTCTTTTTCCAATCAGATTTTATTGTCACATTTTATTTATTTATTTTTACTTTATTTTTTAATCAAAATGCCAATATCATTTTTCATAAAAATTGACATTTTGATTGTTACATTTCTGTAGATATACAAAAGGCCCAGAATAGTCTAAATAACTTTGATAAAGGAACAAAATTAGAGCTCCAACCCTCCCCAATCCCACGAATTACCACGGAGTTACACCAGTCTTGACAAAACAGCATTAATACCAAAATAAGGTGTCTTAGTTACTTTTCGCTCGTTGCCGAGACAAAATACCTGATGCCCAAAATTAGGGAAGGAAAGGTTTATTCTTACAGTTTTTCAGGAGTTTCAGTCCACACTTAGTTGGCTCTAAGACAGCATGGTGTGGTGGGGCCGCCATTCATGGAGGCTGCAAGCTGCAAGGCGTGCTGGTGAGAGAGGGCAGAAGTGGAAGACCCACCTTCCCTTACACTGTATCTTAGCGCCACCCCTGGGCGTGTGCAACGATCACATTGCCAATCCCAGCGCTAGACAACAAACTGAACACAAGCACTAGATTCAGCCCCATCAAAAGTATGAGGACTTGGGGGTACATAGCATATCACCCAATATAAAGCAAACCACCAACATACCAATATGAAGTTCCAAAATAGATACCACATAATAGACAACTGATTTCTGGCAAAGATGCAAAGCAATTAAATGGAGAAAGAATTGTATTTTCAATATACTGGAACAACTGGATATCCACACACAAAAAAAAAACCCAAACCTTATAGCACATCAAACATTTCTTAAGACATCCAAAAGTCAACTCAAAATGGCTCAGAGTGGGTTAGTTAAAGTAAAGGCAGGTGTGACCTAAGTCATTGCTTTGGCTGAAGTCATTCTTTCTGGGACAAAAAAAAGACTGGGACAAGGTATAGAAGGGAAGGCAGAACCTACATAGGTGTTCAGTGATGGGAGGCATTGAATTTACTTTTGGACAGGCCATGTGGATGAATTGTCACATTTTAGATATACATAATTAGCACATTCATCACAGAGAATTTGTACCTGTACATGATACAACGTATTTCTTTTCCTCATTTCCCTACCCTCCCTTCAACCCCTCCTCCCTTCCCCCATTTGCAAAAACTTTATTTCCATTTTTTCTTCTTTTCTCACTTTCTCATTTTCTTTTCACTTTTCCCTTCTTTGCCCCACCACTTCATTTCCTTCCTCATTTGAACATTTTCTTCCTTTTCAGCGATACCTGTTTATACATTTTGGTCCTTATTTACCCTTTCAGTTTCTCACACCAGAGAAACAATGCAGTATTTATATATATGTGTGTGTGTTTGATTTATTTCACTTAAGAATATGGTCTCAAGATGCATCCATTTAGCTAGAAATGTCCCAAGCTGCTCCTTCTTTATGGCAGAGTAGTTCTCCATTGTATAAAAAACCCCCATCTTCTTTATCTATTAACCAGTTGATGGGCATTGGTGCTGTTTCCAAGATTTGGCTATTACGAATTGTGCCACTGTAAGCATGGGTGTGCATATATTGCTGTGGTATGTCGCTTTAAATTCTTTTAAGAAGATACCAAGAAGGGGGATAGCTGGGTCAAATGGAACCTGTAGTTCTAGTTGTTTTGAGAAGTGTCCACATTGATTATCACAGTGGTTGTACCAGTCTACAGTTGCATCAGCAGTGGAGAAGGGTTCCTTTTTACCCCACATCCCTGCCACCTTTTGTTATTGGTTGATTTCTTGATGGTAGCCATTCTTTCTGTAGTGAGATGGAATCTCATTGTTGTTTTAATTTGCATCTTCTGAATGACCAGTGATGTTGAACATTTTTTTCATTCATTTATTTGTGTTTATACCTCTTAATCTGAAAAGTGTATTCACCTCATACCCAGTTTTGGATTGAGTATTTAAATTTGGGAG
This sequence comes from Dasyprocta punctata, assembly GCA_004363535.1. Lineage (NCBI taxonomy): Eukaryota > Metazoa > Chordata > Mammalia > Rodentia > Dasyproctidae > Dasyprocta > Dasyprocta punctata. The sequence continues at coordinate 76,715 of RJWM01000606.1, forward strand.
GTCGGGTTTTTTTCAGTTCTTTATATGTTCTGTATTGTAGGTCTTTGTCTGAGGAACAACTGGCAAAATTTTTTCCCCACACTATGGGTTGTCTCTTAACTCTGTTGGTTTCTCTTGCTGTGCAAAAGCTTTTCAATAAGATGAAATCCCAGTTGTTGATTCTTCATGATAGTTCCTGTGCAGTTGGAGTTTGGTTCAGAAAGTTTTTGCCTACACCAATGTCTCCAAGAGTTCTCCTATTCTATCTTCCAGTACATTTAGTGTTTCTGTTTTAATTAGATCTTTAATACATTTTGATTTTAGTTTAGTGCATGGTGAAACATGTGGGTCTAATTTTAAACTCCATCATGTGCAAAGCCAGTTTTTCCAGCACCATTTATTAAAGAAGCTATCTTTCTTCCAGTAAATGTGTTTGACACTTTTGTCAAGATAAGGTGACTACGTATGTCTGGAGTTGTCTCTGCATCTTCTAATATGTTCCATTGATCCTCAGGTCTGTTTTTTTGCTAACACCATACAGTTTTTATCACAGTAGCTTTGTGGTATAATTTCAAGTCTGGGTTTGTGATGCCCTTGCCTTGCCTTTGTTGCCCAGAATTGCCTTTAATATTCTAGGTCTCTTCTGGTTCCAAATGAATTTTAGAATTGTTTTATGTAATTCTGTGACATATGCTGTTGGAATTTTGATCAGAATTGCATTAAATCTATACAGCAGTTTTGGAAGTATGGCCATTTTCATTGTATTGGTTATTCCTACCCAAGTGCAAGGGTTATCTTTCCATTTTCTGATACCCTCTTCAATCTCCTTTTTCAGGAGTACTGTAGTTTTCAATATAGAGGTCTTTTCCTTCCTTGATTAGATTGATTTCCTAGGTATTTCTTTTTTTCTTTTTCTTTCCTTTTTTTTTTTTTTTTTTTTTTTTTTTTTTTTTTTTTTTTTTTTTTTTTTTTTTTTTTTTTTTTTTTTTTTTTTTTTTTTTTTTTTTTTTTTTTTTTTTTTTTTTTTTTTTTTTTTTTTTTTTTTTTTTTGGATGCTATTGTGAAAGGTGTTGTTTTCTTGATTTGTCTCTCACAAATTTGAGTTTGTTATTCATATACAGGAAGGCTGTTGTTTTTTGAGTGTTGACTTTGTATCAAGCTAAGTACTGGATTTGGTTATTAAATCTAGAAGTCTTTTGGTGCAGTTTTTGGGGTCTTTTATGTAGAGTATCATGTCATCTATGAATAATGATAATTTAACTTCTTTTTCTATCATTATTCCTTTTATTTCTTTCTCTTATCTCATTGCTCTGGCTAAAGTTTCCAGGACTATATTGAAGAAGAGTGGTGATGGTGGATATCCTTGTCTTCTTCCTGATTGTAGTAAAAATTTCAGTTTTTGTCCACTTTGTATGATGTCGACTGTTGATTTGTCATAGATGGCTTTTGTCAAGTTGAGATAAAGACCATGTATCCCAGTCTTCAATATGTTTTTTTTTTTATGAATGGTTGTTAGACTTTTTCAAAAGATTTTTATGCATCTATTGAGATGATCATACAATTTTTGTCCTTGGCTCCGTTAATGTGGTGTATTACATTGATTTACGTGTGTCGAACCATCCCTGCATCCCTGGGATAAATCTTATTTGGTCATGGTATATAATATTCTTGATGATTTGTTGCATTCTGTTTGCCTGTGTCTTATTGAGCGTTTTTATATCTATGTCCATTAGGGAGGTTGGCCTGTAGTTCTTTCTTAGTTGGGTCCTTCTCTGATTTTGGTATCAGGATAATGTTTGCTTCCAGGAATAAATTTGGGAGTATTGTTTCCCTCTCAATTTCATGAAAGAGTTTGTGAAGTAGTGGTATTAGGTCTTCTCTAAATTTCTTGTAGAATTCGGCAGTGAATCTGTCAAGACCTGGGCTTTTCTTTGTTGGTAATTTTCTAGTTACAGCTTCAATTTCCTTAATTCATATTGGTTTAGTTAGGATTTTTATGTCTTCTTGATTCAGCTTTGGTAGTTCATATGTATCTAGGAATCTGTCCATTTCTTCTACATTTTCCATCTTATTAGAATACAAATTCTTAATGTAAGTATAGATGATCTGGATTTTTGCAGGATCCATTGTGATTTCACCCTCTTCATTCCTAATTGCATAAATTTGAGTCTTCATTTTTTGGATAAGGTTGGCCAAGAGTTTGATTTTATTTAATCTTTCAAAGAACCAGCTCTTCATTGCATTGACTCTTTGTATTGTTTTCTTAGTCTCTATTGCATTAATTTCTGCCCTGATATTTATCATTTCCTCCCCCATACAAGCTTTGGGCTTGGCTGCTCTTCTTTTTCTAGATGCTTGAAGTTCAACATTAAGTATTTTATTTAAGGGTGCTCTGTTTTCCTGATAAGGATATTCACTGCTATACATTTCACTTGTAGGACTGCTTTCATTGTGTCCCATAATTTCCAATATGTTGCAGTGGGATTATTGTTTAATTTTAGAAACTGTCTCATTTCTTCATTAATTTTATCTGCAACCTGTTAGTGGTTCAGCAAGGTGTTATTTAATTTTCATGTGTTTATGAAGTTCCTATGGTTTCTTTTGCCATTGATTTCCAATTTCATTACACTATGGTCTGATAATATACATGGAATAATTTCATTTCCTTTGCATTTACTTAATGTATTCTGTGAGCTAGTATGTGGTCTGTTTGGAAAACATTCCATGTGCAGCTGGGAAGAATGTGTAGTCTGATGTGGGGTGAAATGCTCTGTAGACATGTACTAAGTCCATTTGTTAAAAAATTTGGTTCAATTCTAATATTTTATTGTTGATTTTTTTTGTTTAGTTGATCTGTCTTTTTGTGACAGTGAAGTATTCGCATCGTTCAATGCAGTTATATTAGTGCTTATTTGATTTTTCATGTCCATTAATGTTTGTTTTATATAATTAGGTGCACTAGTATTTGTTGCATATATATTTATAACTATTATCTCTTCCTCTTGTATTTTTCCCTTTATAAGGATATAGTCACCTTCTTTGTCACTCTTAATAAGTCTTGGCTTGATATCCACTTTTTCTGCAAATATAATAGCTACCTGTGTTTTTTTCCAGATTCCTGCACATGGAATATTATTTTTCCTTCTTTGGCTTTCAGTGTACAAATTTCTTTTTTAATCAAATGTGTTTCTTTTATGCAGCATATTGTTGAATCTTGTTTCTTGATCCATTCTACCAGTCTCTTTCTTTTGATTGGTGAGTTGAGACCATTAACATTGATGGCTATAACTGATATGTATTGACTTGTCTTTGTCATATTATTTTCCTGTTATTGGCTCCCCTTTTTTCCCCCTCCCTCCATTTGCAATTCCTTCCATTGGGGTTCATGGAGGTGTTGTCCTTATTATCTCTTTCAATAATGTCCTTTAGAATATTTTGTGGTGCTGGTTTGGTGTTCATGAATTTCCTCAGGTGTTCTTTGTCATGGAAATACCTTATTTCTGTATCAATTTTGAAAGATAGTTTTATGGGGTATATCACTCTGGGTTGGAGGTTGTTTTCTTTTAGAGCTTGAAATACTTCAAGATTTCCTTGACTTGAGAATTTGTGTTGAGAAGTCAGCTGTGATTCTGATGGCTTTCCTTTATAGGTGATTTGTTTCTTTTCTCTTAACATCTTTTATACTGTTTTTGTGTTCAGTTTCTGAAATCTTGACTCTTACGCTATAGAGTGTTTTTCATCACGGCTAGTGGCAGTGATATATGCCTCACCTATCTATATGTTAAATTCTTTTTCCCTTTCAAGGAAGTTTTCTGCTATGACATCTGTGAACAGGTTTTTTATATCATTTTTGCTATCTCCAGGTTTTTTTCATTGACTCTAATCAATCTTACATTAATTCTTTTTTGCATTATCTAGCAGCTGATGGACTGGTTTCTCATGGTTTGTTGCTATTTTTAAGAAATTTTTCTTTTCATGCTCACTAGCCACAAGCCTGTCTTCTGTGTCTAAGATTCTGACCTCACATTGGTCTATTCTGTTGCACTTTCAGTGGAATTTTTAGTGTCCTAGATATCTGTTTGGATCTGTTTTATGGATTTCATTTCTCTCCTATGCTGGGTAATCATGGTTTCCATCATTTTACTAAGTTCCTCCATGTTTTTGTCTGTATCTGCTCTGAAGTCACTAAACATGTTTCTCATTGTGGTAACCATCTCTGTAGTTATCTGAAAAATTATTTTCAATTTGAGTTTTTTCTAGAACCTTGTTCATTTACTTTGTTGTTACCATTTCAGAGAGACCTGGTGGGTGGCTTTTGGATTGTCCCGTCTCATTGCCTCCTGGGTTTGCCTTTGGTGAATGGGATGTCTGGGGCTGCATCTTGTTTAAGTGTCTTCTCATTTTCTTTTCTTTCTCTTCTTCTTTTTTGTTTCTTTCTGTTTTTGTTTTAATTCCTGGTTTGAAGCTTATAAATTACCAATAGTGAGTAGCTTTATTGCTACTATTTAGAGTCCTTAGGAAATGATTACTTCTCTTCTAGGTATAGCTGCCTTTTGTGTTTTAAATCTGTTTCAAAATCCTGCCTCTTCAATTTACTGGGGATGAGAAGTTGCTGTGTACTTGGCCCAACCCTTGGTTCTTTGGCACTGGCCCACAGTGTTTTCTATGACCCTTAGGCAATCTTAGTCTTGGGATACTAGGAAAAATAGGTGGTTAGAACAATTATGTCTCTTGGGCTAAAGTGGTATAATCAGTAATAACAATAGCATCAAACACAGCCTAGAAAATGACATACTTAGGTAACAGTTAATTTGCCACCTTTAACCATATGAACTGCATTTGTGGTCACGTAACAAAATCTAAAACAAACCAAAAAATTTTATGAAGTAAATAAGCCCTCAGTATGCCAATTTTGCCCTCAGGGGAGAAAATTTGAAAAGGGGTAGGGGAAACAATAGAGAAATAGAAAAAGAGGAAGAAATTAGAAGTAAGGCCAGAGAACAAAGAAGGATCACACAGACTTTGTGAAAGTGGTATAGCACATAGGAGGGAGAAAGAGAGAAAAAAGAAATAAACAACCACGAAAAAAATTGGAAACTGTATTCACACTCATATAAAGACAAGATCAAACAATTAAGGAAAAAAAAACAAGGGAGGTAGGGGGAGTGCACTTCAAGGTTTGTCTCTGTTGTCACTAGTAGACAAAGTGTAGAGACAGTCCAGATCTGTGTTGATTTATCCCAGCAAGCCAGCAGTAGCTTTACGGTGGGGTGGTAGATAATCTCAGGAGCCTGCATGTTTATTTCCCCTGAAGTTCATCCTGGTTTCTCATCATAAGACTGGGACCAGATCCATTTGGCCTGCAGCAGTCATTGCATTTTCTGTGGATTTAAACTCAACTGGGAGCCACTGGATGGAGCTAGCAGTTGTTCTGAGTTCCAAACTTATTTGTCTCCTCTCCAGAATGGCTCCCAGCCCATTGCCCTCTCCCATGGGAAAGCCAAATCCACTGTACTCACAAGCCAGTGCAATCCATGGTGTCCACTCTTCCATTGCACTGCTTCATCTCTTTACCTTTTGTGTGCAGTTTTGAACCACTCCTTCCATGCAGTGAGTCCCAACTCAGAGAAGGCATCACCCACCACAACCTCCTTCTTATTGAAGTTTTTCTCTTTGTTCTCACCGTGGGCTTCAATTCTCGATTCAGATCCTTCCTGGATCCATGGAATCCACTTCCTTCCTTTTCTTCCTTGCATTGCGATATTCCAGTGTCTGGGCAGCAGATCTCAGAGAGACTCTTTCTATGCTGCTTACCACTCTGGCATCTTCCCAGAAGTCTGTTGCTTGGGTTCTTGCTAGATCTTTGAGAAGAAAAATAGTAATGATGGAACAGGAGAGTATTTCTCACTTTGTAATTGTTTTAGCTATGTGTATTCTATCACAAGTTTATTTTTAGCTTTAAAAGTAACTTCATATACACAATTATTAATATATGTAATCATGTTCACTTTATACTTCTAAGCTATTGTTAGAAGTTTTTAAATATTTTATTTCATACATCATAGGATTTATATAGAATAAGAGGAGTTTGGAGTCTGGCAGACCTTGAATTTTAACTCACCGCTGAGTGACTGTTTCCCTATTTGTAAAATAATATTAGTTCCCTCATAGGATTGTATCGAGTATTAGGGAGTATTATAGATGTCAAACCCTTTTCACATGCCTGTGTACTTGGTATATAGTAAACTCAATAATCAGTAACATTTTTAAAGCCATATTATTTTTACATTCAGAATATTTATTCTCTGATATGAGAGAGGTAAAACAAATAACATTATAAAATTATGTAAATAGAAAGGGAGATATATAATAAAATTAGTATTAAGAGCACATTTGACAGCATTTTGTAGGAATCAACAAATTGTCACCTATACCTGAGGCCTGTTTCTATAAACGGTTTTTTGGGGACACATCCAAGTTCTTCATTTATGTACCATTATGGCTGCTTTTATATAACAGTTGTAGTGTTGAATAACAGCAGAGAACCTGTGTCTCACAAATCTTAAACTAGTCTGTAGCCCATTATAGAAAAAGATTGATTAGAATGATTCAGGCAGTTAACCCCAAAGCAGAGCCCAAACTGAGGCTGTTGCAGTAGGCCATGCCAGAGTGTCTAAGGCTTAAACTTACCTGTTATTTAGTTACTAAGAACAGGGGAAAGGATAGAAAGAAAAGAGTTTGTGAAATATAGAGGAGTTAAAGTCAAAAGGCCTCTGTGATTACAGAAGTGAAAGAATTTGGCATAGCTTTCTGACTGATTAGATTCCAGCTTTGAGATTAGATTTTACTCAAAATCTGTAGATTTATAAAAAGAATACAAAATAAAAAACAGATTTAAAAGGGAAAATGCAGAGGGCAGTGTTAGGAAATGGTTTAGAGTATCTTGTGAATTTTGTGTGCAGAGCTCTTGTAAACAATTACTTGTATATTCAGATCTAGATCTTACAGACAGATCTTTGTTAGATGTGTGTATGTTCGGAGAATAAGCTGGAAAAGAAGACAATGTGAGAGTACTTTCTCAGAAACCAAGAGGGTAAAAAACTTTAAGGAAAAAAAAAAAAAGCCAGACATGGTGGCATATGCCTGTACTACCAGCATTCTGGGAGGCTGAGATAAGAGGATTGCAAGTTTGAGTTCAGACCTGGGAAATTTAGCAACTTAGTGAGACCCTGTCTTAAATTAAAAAATGGACTGGGAATTAAGCTCAGTGCAAAGGTCCTGGGTCCAATATCTAGTACTACAAAAGGGGGAAAAACGTAGTTGGCTAACAAATGTAAATATTGAAGTCCAAGAGGATGGACAAGTATGTCTGCTTTAGTTTCAGCAGAGATGTAAGAGGAAGAAGCAGGTGTCTGTGGGTTAAAGCAGGAGATAGAAAGCAGAGACACCCCCAAAAAGTACTGTTTAAAGAAGCTTTACTGGCTGGGTGTGGTGGCACACACTTATAATCACAGTACACTGAAGGCCAAAGCAGGAAGATTGGCACAAGTTCAAGGCCAGCCTGACCTATATAGCAAGACCTATATCAAAAAGAAAAAAACCAAACAAAAACTAAAAGAACTTTTCTATTTAAAATTACCAAAAAGTGGTAAAGCAGTAGATAAGCTAAAAGGATAAATAGAGAATTGAGTGTATTTTTAAGCTGAGACAGAAATGGGAAGGAAAGCTTTAACAGAACAAAGTCCCTAGGGGAGGAACTACAAAGTACTGGTGCTCAGATTCACTTTCTTCTAGGTGGAGAAAGAAAAACATGATGGATTTAAGGTAAGGGAGTGACAGGAGTTACTAAGAGTGCAATAGGAAATAGAAACCACAAGCTTTGGCTGTACCAGGCAGTCACTGGTAAGGTAGATATAGGAGACATACAAGGGAATTATAAATTTCAGAACACTGGTAATTGGGTTAATCTTGGAATCCAAGCTTGGTAAGTTCAAACTGCTGTGATAAAGTGACTAATAAATTGTGCAAAAATGGTAGAATCAAAAAGTAGATGTGGTTGGTAATAAGATAAAGCAGCAGTTCTCAGCCTTGGCCATACTTTAAGATACTAGTGCTCCAGTTCCATTCCTAGAGATTTTGATACATTAATTGAGCATTGCTGCAATTTTTTTTAAAGCTCTGTATATAACTAACATTTAGCCACAGTGGAGAGAACCACTAAGAGAATCAGTATGTTAGGACCATCGTTCTGAAACAATTTTTTAGGTATTGAAAACCTTTAAATAAATTTTAAAGCCCAACTTGTTAAATTTTTTAATGTACAACTGCATCAGAGTAAAGGGCTGGAATCCTCCCAACAACTTTCCTGTCAATATTTAGGGACCCTCTCCAAGGACTGTACAAAACACAATTAGGAAATTGCTAGGCTAGAAGGTTATAGTCAAAGAGGAGGCTATGCAGGAAGAGTTTGATTTTCAAAGGCAGAATATTTATAAATAATTGAAACATCTAGAATGTGACCATGATAGTGAATTGATGGCATACATTGACAATAAAGATATGAAATTCGAAGTCAAGGAAGTAGGGTTGGGTTTGGAGCTGAACATAAGTTGCTGATGGTTTGTCTAGAGCACAAATACACAAGTGAAATCATAATACAAGAATTAAATTATTGCTAAGATATAAAAGAAACACACTGGTCAGTGTAATATAGCAAAATAATTTAGACAGTAACTGATATAAGTAACTTAAAATCACCTCTTTAGATTTGACATGAGTTACAATTTGAAGTTATGTGAAAAGATTAGTTGCTCTTGGCATTTTTAAGGGTATCATGGTAACATTTTGACTCATGACAGTACAGCATATCTCTTAATATAATGAAGTTTGCTTTATGTAAAAGGAAGTTTTAATGTATTCCATATAAAATTTACTATACAATATTGGTCACTGTATAAAAAAGATGTAAAGAGCTTAATAATGATATTACAAGTTCTGTGTAATATTACTCGGTAAATATATTAAGTTGTTCCCTTTGAACTTCCTCAGAGGTATTGAGAACCAGATAAATGCAGAATCTTTTAGGATCAGCCATGAGCTAACAGCAGGTGATTCTCTGTTCCATGGTGACTGCATGCTGTGGGGGGTTTAATGTAGTGAAAATGACTGATCATTGTGCCCCTGTCAAAGGCATGTTTCATCGTCTTCAAGTACTTTTTTGGCCAGTGAATTCTAAACATGGAGTGTCCCTAATCAGCTCAGTATTGGATTGAACAAGACTGATTTGAGAACTATTGGCAGGAGTAGCTGTAATTATTAAATTTACTAAATAATAAGGCAAGGTAGTGAATTTGGCTTTTTGTCAAATGGCAGTAGTCTTATTAACAAAAAGTCATCATTTTCAGGGTCAGAGTGAAAGGGGGTTCCAAAAGGTTTGTTCTATCCTAATTATAGTTTCACCTATACATATTATGCAAAGATAATATTTAAAGCTTTTGCCAAAATTAACTTCCTCTGCATGTTCTATTACAGTGCAGTGAATTGCTGCAGCTTTTTATGTCTTGCTGCTTTTGTATGCCATAATAATCTATAATTACGGGTTTGCTGCAAATGCTGTAGGGTTTGTTTAATCTAACAATCTGAAAAGACAACTCTGAAAAGACATATTTAAATGAATGCTAGTTAACACAAAGCCTTAGAGGCATTGATATCTTCATTTTGCGTTTCCTCATAAGTTTGGTTGTTTTAGAATTTTATTTTGAATTTCTAAATTAGAGAATTTTATGTCGTCCTTATTTTTAAGTTAATAGTTTAGTATAAGACAAAGATGTGTGTTGTATAGTTTATAACTCAAAAATAAATCTATACCAAAGTAATGAGTCAGGGAGATTTTTATCCTTTCATATATACAATCTGTCCTTAATTTATAGTGCAACTTGGGAAAGAATTATTTTGCCAACATCTAAAATCTTAAGTTTATCCTTTGTTTAACTGTTAATAATTGTGACAGGTTTGTGAACAAGCTCTTCCTACTTGAAATAAATAGGAAGATAATGTATCATAGATACATTGGGAAGAGAATATGTCAGGTGTATAGACTGGTACCTGGGCTTGGGGTTTTATATTTTAGGAAACAGCTAGCTCATTCTTGGAGTTTACCTGTAAACAAGTTTGTAAAAGGAACTCATAAAACCAATGTTCCTTATAATGTTCTCAAAATTAAATGATTTCTGTTGTTTGCATTTTGTCTTTGTAAATGAGTCTTTAATTCTTTACAAATAAACCTGTTTATTCTTGCATAAGAATGATGTTAAAGAATTTTGTATGATTTGTCATGATGACAGAGCACATCAAAGACAGGGATTCTTCTGTGAATCCCTTTCTGTAATCACTACTATTAAATAATACTCTTTCCCTTCTTCAGAATGTAAACTTCTGTGTTCTGTGAAGAAAAGTCATTGTTAGAATGAGTCACCTGTTTAAATTGTGTCACTCAACAGGAAAGCAATGAGAGTAAAAAGTAGAATATTTTTCTCCTACATCAAATATTTTAGAGCTGTTATTCACAATTTTTACTTACTATTTAAAACATGATTCATTAATCTTTGGATGAGTTGATTCTGGCTATTTAGTAATTTATGCTAAGTATACTCTAATACTGTTTTTGGAATTCCTATACATAGGGAAAATTTTTTTTAATTTATTGTTTTCATGTGTCTCAGCTTAACAAAAGAGAAAAATGTAGAAATTAAAGTTGTGATAAAGGAGCAAATAACACTGAGCTGAGCAGCAGAAAACCAGCTCTGATATGAAATCTAAGGCAGGTAAATTACTTAACTTTGTAATCAATTGTCCTCGTGCAAATTGAGACACTAGCTAGATTACAATGTAAACAGTCATTCTATATTATAATTAAGGGAAAGCAGACATTAGATTGAAGCCACGCTTGTTTCATACCATCTAGTGATACAGTTTTAAAAATAGAGGATTAAATTAATCATTTAGTGTTGAATGGCTGATTTTCAGAACTAGTATAAATATAATTTTAAAGCAGCTCAGTATACTAAGAAATCACATACAGGTATGTAAGCATAAAATTGACCAATAATGGAAGATTAAATTTTTGATAGTAAAATTTTAAAATCAGAGCCTAAGAAAACCATTCCTTTTATGACTTGAAGAAGATGTTGTTATTATTAATGGCATAGTAGCTGACTGGTTCTCACCCTTAACCTTTTACCCAGTGGTGTTAGTTTTAATTCTTAAGGGCTACAGCCTTTAAAATGTAATGCTAGTCTCTCTTGACCCTTTTTAAGAAATTGTACTAGCAGTAGACATGCTAAGTCTTTTTTAATGTTAGGCTTATTGAGGTATAATTTGTATAAAATATAATGTCTCCTTTTTTAATGAGGGAACTTTTCTGTGTATTGATTATGTCCGTGGTTAAGTTGTTGGTACTACTTACTGAAAGTCATCAAACTAAGTACTTGAACTTGTGCGTTTTATTGTGTGTAAATGAGGACATTCTTAAATCTGTTTTTATTCTGACAACTAGGCCTTAGTGTTCCCAACTTTCAGATAACATACTTAGCCAAGGTAACTTTGTGACTATGGTAGAATAATACAGAAACACTGTGACTCTGTGATTGTGTCTGAATATAGAGACAAGAACACTAACCACACATGCATGTGCACACACACACACAACTAACCATATTCTTATAACGTGACTAATATATCTGTACCAGTCACAGCTTTCTTCCTGTTTCCAATATGAAAAGTATCAAAATAATCATCAATTCATTGTCCCCACTTCCTGAAATCTCTCAGTCTGAATCTGGCTTTGCCATCAGCCTTCTGCACAGTCACACTGACAGTGCATAATTCATTAGCTTCAGCTGTTTACTGTCTCCTTTCTCCTCCCACTGTGCTCTCTGTGACCTCTGTCTTCCCCATCTCCTCCTTCAAATCCTGACACAAGGTATCTTGCCTTTCTAGGACTCTCAACTACTATGTCTTTTTCTTGTTTTACTCTTCCATTTTAGTTTTTGAAGTTATTCATATGAATATGCTTATCTGTTTGCTTTCCTTAATATGCTTAGGGAAAAAGAAAATCATTTTGAATACAACTGTTAGACTAGACCACACTGACTCAGAAGAATGTCTTAGAGAAATGTGATACATAAGCAGACCCATCAAAGATTTTTGCCTTTGCAATAAAGTTTTCTTAGCATGTACAGGCTATACTGATTTGCTGTTTAAATTGACTCTGTTTCCTGAAGTTTAATCGGAATGTCTTTTTCTCAAAAACACTTATCTCATCAATAAAAGCCAGAATTAAATGACATTTAAAACATTCTGCAAGCTATCTCTCTGAATCTGGAATCTATTCATGAGATAAGAAACTTATTGGTTGGATAGATTTCATTAGCTTTTTAATCTGTGTGTTCAGTATCCCAAGTGACTGATTTATAATACTTTTGATCATTCAAAAGTGATCTACATTTAAAGGTTTTGGTTTAAATTATGGATCCACTAGCAAATATTTAAAAAGACATCTGTGTAAAATAAGCAAAATTTCACACCAAAAAAATTTTCTTCCATTTTTGCCATTATTCCTAAATACAGAATCTAAGTTGGAAATAGTATTTATTCACATATTTGTGCTTTTAACAATGTGGTGGAGTACCTATTTATTGTCTTTAAGTATTTCATTATTTTTATGAATTTTAGGAAGCAACAGTATTCCCACTTTGTATTTTTTATTTCCAGTGAAATCACAGATGCAGCAAGGATTAATCTCTATAGCAGCCCGCACTGTTATTACACATCTGGTAAATCACTTGGGCCATTATCCAATGAGCGGTGGTCCTGCTATGCTAACAAGCCAGGTGTGTGAAAATCATGATAATCATTACAGTGAAAGTACTGAACTTTCTCCTGAACTCTTTGATAGTCCAAATATCCAGTTCTTTGTATTAAACAATACAACCTTAGTGTCCTGTATCCAGATCAGATCAGAAGAGAGTATGCCTGGAGGAGGTTTATCAGCTGGCCTTGCGTCCGCCAATTCAAATGTCAGAATCATAGTACGTGATCTCTCTGGAAAATATTCATGGGATTCTGCTATACTATATGGACCACCTCCTGTAAGTGGCTTGTCAGAACCTACATCTTTCATACTTTCATTGTCTCACCAAGAGAAACCAGAAGAGCCTCTTATGTCTAATGAATGCTTAGAAGACATAACAGTAAAAGATGGACTTTCCCTCCAGCTTAAAAGATTTAGAGAAACTGTACCAACTTGGGATACAATAAGAGATGAAGAAGATGTTCTTGATGAGCTCTTGCAGTATTTGGGTGTTACCAGCCCTGAGTGCTTACAGAGAACAGGAATCTCACTTAATATTCCTGCTCCACAACCTGTGTGCATTTCTGAAAAACAGGAGAATGATGTTATTAATGCTATCCTTAAACAACACACAGAGGAAAAAGAATTTGTTGAGAAGCATTTTAATGACTTAAATATGAAAGCTGTGGAGCAAGATGAACCAACACCTCAAAAACCTCAATCAGCATTTTATTACTGCAGATTGCTTCTTAGTATATTAGGAATGAATTCCTGGGACAAACGGTAAGAACAAATAAGAATATTTATTTATTTATTTATTTATTTATTTATTTATTGTAGTGGGCATTGCACCTAGGACCTTTGCACTGAGCCACATCCCCAGACCCTTTTTACTTTGACACATGGTCTCTGTAAGTCACTAAGTTGCCCAGTTTAGGTTCAAGTTTGTGATCATCCTGCCTCAGGGATTATCAGGGATTGAACTCACAACCTCAGGCTTGCCAGGAAGCTGCTTAACCCCTGGCCCCACACCCAGCTTTATTCTTTTCTAATCAAAGATTTTAGTCTCTGTTCTATCAGTTAGCTGTTGACCAATAGACAGATCTGGTTGGTTGATTGGTTGGTTGGTTGGTTGGTTGGTTGGTTTTGAGAGCACTGAATTATATCAGGATTCAGAGGAATTAAAAGATAATTTAATTCAGTAAATTTTTAACATTTTCAGAATGACTATTAGAATAGTCTGAGTTAGGAATCATAGCTTCTATGATTGGAAAAAAATCCTTTTTTTTTTTCCCAACCTTCATGTAGTCCTAACTCCTGCCCTCCCCCTCCAACTACAGTATGATCATTCTGTTTTGAAATGGGGAAATTAACCCAAGATTTAGAATCAAAGCAAGAAAAAGCTAGAATTTTTTTCCTCTCTGTTACTTTATTTTCTTACATATGTTAAAAATTCTTATTTAAAAAAAAAAACTTAAGATAGGGCTAGGAGTGCAGTTTGGTAGTAGAAGCATGAGACTCTGAGTTCATCTCCTGCAATATGATAAACACATGAATTCATGTAAATTAGGATGGAAACGACAAAAGCATTAGACTTAAGGCCTAGTTTACAGTCAGTTAACCTTTGAGCCTTGAGCAACTGTTGACAAATCGAGAATAATTCCCACTTCACATAGTAGAAATAATATGTAAAACCCCTTAAGATTTTACATTAATGTTAACTCTTACTAGCATGCATTTAAATTTTGTTGGGCTTCTGCTTTTTTGGTGCTAGGAATTGATCCCAAGGCCTTCTTTTTGTAGTGTTTATAGTATTACATGGTTTAAGCTGTTCCATTTATTAGAAGAAATAAAGACATATCAGGAACATAGTTTGCCTTTGATATGTCCAAATACAGGTAATTGTTGTTGAGTTATTGTAAGGATCCATTTTCCTCTCTTGCTACGGAATGGTCTGTATGTGTTATATCCTGGAAAAAAACTAAAGATAGGAAGCTATATTTTATCACACCAAACATTGATTTTATGTACATATTTGCATCCATAGAACAGATGTGGTAAAAAGGATATATTTCTTCATAGTGTAAAAAGTACATATAATATAAAGTGAGGAAAAAGGCAAATTCCCATAAATACTTGGGTCCATTTTCTGGATGTAAGTTTGAGAAGCTCACCACATCTGCAAGGGAAGACTGAAGAGGGACTGTTAGGTACAAATCACTGACTTCAGAAAGGTGTGAGAGCCTTGCAGAGATAGTGACATGTATTCTTTTACATCTTTTTTTAGGGACTGTTTGTATTAGAAGTATGAAAAGGCAAGAAAAGTGTAAAAGTAGCCTGAGTAGAGTGAAAAGTATTTCCAGAACTGTCATTTACTGCAAAGGTGATGAAAATGTTTATGAATCTTTCTATCTAGGAGGAGCTTTCATCTCCTGAAGAAAAATGAAAAACTACTTAGAGAACTTAGGAATTTGGACTCAAGGCAGTGGTAAGTTGTTGAAAACCTTAAAAACACTTATAACTAGCAATTTATCTATTTCTGTTTAGAATAATAGTATGAATAATATTGTGAAGAGTGAGTAATATGTGTTACTGAGTTACAACTTTCTGTTAAGATGAAGTCATTCTGGATTTGATTGGCTCCAGTTTCATGATTGACAATTGAAGACATAACAAACACATGTGCTCATGGGGCATATGGCCCTGTGAAGGTGGAGACTGAAACCGTGGTGCTGCAATTATAGTAGGAAAGCACTCCTAAAGCAACACCCACAGATTTAAAGAAATTTGAGTCTACCTAATACCAATTTCATTAATCTTCTTAGACGGACAACTTTTGGTTTCATTGATTTTTCTTTATTATTTTGGTACTGGTAAATCAGTATGACAGTAGTAGTGCCACTCTAGCTGCCCTGTTTGCATAATATCTTGTCCTATCCCTTTTACTTTAAATTTCATCTGTCTTTGAACTAAACATATGTTGGTCATTGTTTGCTTGGAAATAACTTTATTTTCTTGCAACTTATTGATCAGAGTTTGTGTTTGAACCCTCCTTAGCCAGTTAGATTTTCATTGTTTACATTTGAGTGTGTGTAGCTTGGAGGCTGTCATCTCAGTTCAGAGTGCTTCTATTTTTGTCCCATCTTCATTCAGAGACCAGTAGCTTAAACCTAAGGGTTCAATTTTTTACCATTCCAAAAAATGATATATCTTGGAGCATACATGCAGACTCCCAGACTGCCAGGAATTACTACATATTATTAAGACTCAGCTTCCTAGGAATTGATCCTGAGTTAAATGATTACTCAGCCACTGATTCCTTTCTTTAAATCTGTGGGTGTTGCTTTAGGAGTGCTTTCCTACTGTAATTGCTCCTGATTGGTTCAGCATGATACATGTGTACAGGCTTCTTGATGTCCAGAATTGACTGTGAAGAGGACTCTTGGCTGGGCCTTTTCCTGGTTCCCTATTAAACTTTTGCGTGTGTTGCTATTTTGCTCCCTCAGACTCCCTTTGACCCTATGGCCTACCTGTTACCTGAGCTATTCTCATCTGCCACCACTCATAGGCCAGGGTCAAGGACTGACTTCTCCTGGAGTAATACTCTCACTGTACGATTGGGCACTTGTGGAGGGGTTAATAGTCCCCGGTCTTCTTAGCTTGCTCTTCCTATCAGAATCTACAGGATGATCTTGAGGCTTTTATAGGTAAATGGAGGCAACTTGAGACTATACTCATAAGTGAAATATATCAGACTCACATTTGTAAATATTGTATTGTCTCCCTAGTGTAAAAAATAAATAACAATTTAAAAAAAACTGAAAGAGTAGTAAGATCCAAAATGTACAATAGATATTGTAATAAGGAAAGGGAAAGAAAGTGCTCAAAATTAAAGAACAGTTGGAAGAGGGGAAAGGAGAAATGGAAGACAGGAAAAGATATGTTTGTAGATATACAGATATAACTATATGTTTGTATAAGTATGCAAGATCGATAGCTATACTAATTCTCTGTTACTTCATTAGAGAAAATAGTTTGTGTTGTCATTGTTTGATTATTTTTTATGCCTAGATTTCATAACTTGAACTGCTTCTAGGATAACAATATGTAATATATTGACTAGTATTGATTTCTTACTTTTTTTTTTAATTCTGTATTCTACCTTTTTTTCTGTTTTGCTTTTTTAAAATAAAAAAAAATCTACACACAAACACACACACACACACACACAAAAGCAGGCTGAAATGGGAAATGTTTAGACCTCCAGACTGGAGCTTCTGTTCTAAGAAAGGGAGCTGGAGAAGAGAAGAAATGTCTGGTTCACTCACCCATAGCTGTTTGAATAGATCTGTAACAGGGAGCTAGGGAAATATGAGAATTGTCACAGTAATGCAGCTTCCAGGGTGAGTCTGAAAACTAAAAGAGAAAGGATTCCCCCTCTCCTCCAGGCCTGAGTAGAATACTTGAGCAGAATTTCTGTAACATGGACCTGAGGGGCTGAGATAAGGGAACAAATGATGGTTCAGGTATCAAAACCTCTGTTCTTACAGAACTTCAGTACATTTCCTTGAATTAATACTTTCCCATTTGCTCTATGCCTTTAGGACAAATCCAGAGACTTTGGTTCTTTAAAAATCATTTTCAATGGTTAAACTATGTTTTACATGGAGAAGAGGCCACTGAGGTCTTTATTTTGTATTTCTGGGGGCTCTCCCCAATTATATTTTACTGCTTATACTAGATTATCCTAATTATACATCAAGTATGCTGGTAATTTACCTATATGTTTACCTCTTAAACTAAAATACTGTAGTTTTTGAAAGCCACTGGAATCTCTTTGTCACTGATACTGAAACCCACAATCATAATTTGGCAATCTCCTCAAGCTGTGTGGGAGAATCTGGTTGTCAGACTAAACTTTAAAATAACTTCAGTTTGTATTTACTTGTTCTTCATAGTTGGGTGTAGGATTTGTTTTTATTTGTCATTTGTTTGCTTTTTTTTTTAAATTCCTCTAAGGTGTAGTACCATAGTGAAAACTTTACTTCTCGTCATACAATTTGTCAACCCATGCTTTGTAAAATAACATTGATCAAAATTGTGTACCCTAGTTAATTTGGAAAGCTTAATTTCTTACAAGAAATATGTTTTTATGAGCACTTAAATTTAGAGAGGTCTAAAAATCTAGGAACTTGACTATTGATACATACAACTTTATGCTTATGTTTTATGTTGTTGGTATTCGGATCTATGTTTCTTCTATTTTTTAAGTACTTTGAAGGAATGGATCATTTCATATTAATCTCTATATTCCTACTTAGTTTTTAAAGAAAAACTCTTTCACCCTGGGATTCAGCAACATTGCACAACAGACTAACATGTTTCCGAGGGGGGCCGAACCTGCATGACTGTCTCATCAACTGATTTGGACCACCCAATGGGACTATCCCATGCTGTCTGATGGGACAGTCATCCCTGTGCCACCAGTGGTGCAAGCTGGCAGCAATATGTTAACTCTTTAGATGCTTCATGAATGCACATTTATTTATTCTTTCTTATAGTCTTTCTTTTCATTTGTCAAATCTTTATTACTTTCACCTAACTCATTATTACCTTCTTTTAATTGGTCTCTTTCTCCAGTCACAGATAATCTTGCCTTTTTGTTCTAATGACAATTTTATCATTTCTATAATTTTTTTAACTTACATTGTAGTTATTTGTCTCCCTCTGTATACTATAGGATCTAAGTCTCTTTCATGTTTGTATTGCCGTATACTTTGGCAATAATTAGGTAAGACCTAATTATTGGATGAGTGAATGGGAAAATGAGTAATTAAATTAATGGTATAATCTTCTGTTTTACAGCCGAGAGACACACAAGATTGCAGTATTTTATGTTGCCGAAGGACAAGAAGACAAGCATTCCATTCTCACCAATACAGGAGGAAGTCAAGAATATGAAGATTTTGTAGCTGGTCTTGGTTGGGAGGTAATGTGTGTTGTATTTTGTTTTGTTTTGTTTTGTTTTGTTTTGAGACAGGGTCTCACTGTGTAGTCCAGGCTAGCCTTGTGTAGCCTAGCCTGGCCTCAGATTTGCAGCAGTCCTCCTATATCGGCCTCTTGAGTGCTGGTATTACAGGTGTAGACCACCATGCCTGGCAGGAGGTATTGTTTTAAAATTATACCAAATACCATTTTATCATCATCCTTTGGTATCTATAGGGATTGGTTCCAGGATCGCCCCCTCCCTTTGTGGATACCAAAATCCAAGAATGCTAAAGTTTGATGTATATAATGGTATAGTATTTGCATTTAAATTAAGGTGACTTAGAATATTTGACATAATATAACTGGTGTGTAAGTAGTCGTTATATTAAGAAATGATAATAAGAAGTCTTTAATACATGTTGAGTACAGATATTATTTTTCCCCTTAAATACTTGGTTGGTTGCATCTATGGATACAGAACTCACAGCTTTTTGGAAGCAGGTTCTTTTTCCTCTCAGCTTATTTTAGAGGCATATTTTAGTAGATACAACAACTTAACAATAGGTTTTCTATTGTTTCTGCCTTACATCTCATCTGCAAATACAAAAGCAATTGGAACTTTGAAAGAGTGTTGATTGTTTCCTGATGCAATATATTATCAAAGAATACTAAACTCTTTAATTTAGAAGAGCTAGGTTTTCTTTCTAGCTGTGATCACTAGATGGGTAGTCTTTGTACTAAGACCTTGGGGTTAACCAAAGCCTTTGTGGGGCACACGCACGTGCTTAATTTTTATAAGGAAGTTAGTTTTCAGATTCTCAGCTTCACGAATAACTAATGTCAAGATCTTTCTGTGCTTTCTTCTCTTTTTCTATTCTTCTGCTTTGGGAAAGAAAGGCATTCTACTTTACCCACTGCAAAGCCCACATTGTCTGAGAGATTTGGCAGCAGTTTTCCAATGCAAGGTTCTCAGAGTAAAACAAGAAATATCAAACAGTGTGTACTCAACACTGCCTGACAATCATCTGTGCCAAGGTTCCTGTACCATACCTGTCTACTTTAGAATTATATAAAAGCTGGGCAGAGTGGCACACATCTGCAACCCCAGTGCTCAGGAGACTGAGGCAGGAGGATCACTGCAAGTTCAAGGCCAACCTGGATTACGTAGCAAGATTCTATCTCAAAAAACCCAAAACAAGAAACTCTAGGTGTTAATAAAAGTGAAGGAGACACGAAAAGAACAAATTGGGAAGACTCATACTTCTCAGTTTCAAAATTTACTATTAAACAGTGCTAATCAAAATAGTGTGATACCGACACAAGCACAGACATATAGATTAGTGGAATAGTATTGAAAGTCCAGAAATAAATTTATTCATCTATAGTCAGCTGGGTATTTTTTTGTTTGATGGTTTTGGTTTTGTATTTTTGAGACAGGTCTCACTATGTGGTTCAGGCTAATTTTGAACTCACTATGTAGTCCAGGCTAGCCTCAAGGTAACAGTGATCTTCCTGCCTCGGACTCCCAAGTGCTAAGGATGCAAGTGTGTGCCAGATGCCTGGCTCAATAGTCAGCTGGTTTTTGAAGGCCCAGATACTAAGAGCATCCAGGGGATAAAGCAGTCTTCAACTAGTGATGCTGAAACAACTAGATTACACATGTATACAAAAACTCAGTCAGAGCCCTACCTCACACCATGTATAAAATGGATCAGAGACCTCAAAAGTGTAAAACTCTTAGGGGAAAATATTGGCAAAGGATTCTTTGATACTTCACTGAAAGCATGAACAACAGAGCTAAAAATGGATACTAGAGCATCCATCATTCAATATTATAACTTTTGTGCTTCAAGGGACACCATCAAGAAAGTGAAAAGAATGGTAGCCATTGTTGATTTCCTATTATCTTGTTTTAAAGTCCTTTATCACTTATACTGTTTTGTTTTGATTGACTTTATTCTGTTTTATTTTGTTTGGTTTTATTCTCTTTAAAATAAATTTTTTAAAAAAGTGAAAAGACAGCATAGAGTATTGAGAGCCCTTCTTGGTCCTCATCACAGTCCAGGAAGTTTATATTTGTAATCCCATGGGAAAGTTATTAGAATCCCACTGTTAGTTCCAATCTACCACTTCCAGTGCAACCCATGGTAAGAATAAAGTCACTAAGGCATATTTATAGTTGTCGGGTGCCAAGGGGGTCCCAAGTCCAGTTAGGATGATGGCTAACCAGAACAAAGACCCCGACCTAAGGCCAAACCCAGGTTTTATTATTTTGTCAAGAGCGAAGTGGCTCAGGGGTGAGTGACTGTGGTTGTGGTGGAAATTATGTGAGAGTCGTGCTGGGCTAGGTAAGAGGCCTGAAATCTCCTCTGCAATATGCAGAGAAAGATATATGCAGAAAGAGTAATCTGCATAACACAATTCAAGACAATATCTAATGTTTTGGGGTCAGTGCCTCAGCTCTGATATATAATCTTTTATGCCCTTGGAAGTCATAGCCTCTTACCTTGAGGCTCAATTGAAGCTGACAGCGTGGAGTGTGGCTCTCCTTCTTACCCGGCTCTCCTTCCTACCCAACTCACACATGCTTCTTGGGGGTTATGGGGTGGGGCAACACTGACCTGTCGCCTTTTTTCAAAGACCACACATTAGCACCTTGGTTAGACTGATTTGCGTTGCTTAAAACCAATCGAGGGGATAAGGAAATGCCCCAGCTAGCTCGGTACATATCAATATGTAGAAATCAGGCCAGGTTTAGCCAAAATGGAGACCATTGCCCTTCTTTCAAGGAAAGTCGTCCAGGTGGTCCTCCACAATAGAGAATTGGAGCAAATAAGTACAAATCATATGTCTGATAAAGAATTGTTATCTAGAATATACAAAGAACTCATTCAAATCAAAAATTAGAAGACAATTCAAAAAATGTGAAGAGGCCTAAATAGACCTTTCTATAATTTAGGTGTACATAAACTAATAAACACATATAAAGATGTTCAGTGGCATTAGCTACCAGAGAATGAGGAGAAATGAGGGAAGGTGGGTAGGAGGATCATCTAATCAGTAGGGTATTTCTGGTTGTGTTGGATTGGGTTGGGTTGGGTTGGATTGGTTTGGGTCTAGGTTTGGATTTGTGTTTGGTTGGGTGGGTGGAGTGTTTTGAGACAAGGTCTTGGCTTCTAGTCACATCTAGCCTTGAACTTGTTATGTAGATTAGGCTAGCCTCAAACTCACAGTCCTCCCACTTCATCATTACAAGTGCTGGAATTACAGGTTTGCACCACATTTTGCAAGTGATAAAAATTTCTAAAATTGACTGTGGTGATGATTGCACTTATCTGTGAATATACTAAGGTTTATTAAATTGTACAAAGGGAACTTCTACTTCAACGTTTGAATAGATGTACTGTGCCTATTCTTTATGTTGAATACTACCAAAACCTTCCACATTAACAAACATGAGAAGACTGAAAGATGAAGAGAAGGCAAACCAACTAGTGACTATAGAACTGAGGTACAACATAATGGTGAATTTTCTGGGTTTTCTTTTCGCCACATAGAGTCCACCAAAAAAATGTATACATACTTGAGCAGCTACCTGTACTAATACAGGTACTATTAATTGCCACCACTTTGGAAGCTAATGGCCACCACTTTGAGCACCTCATGTAATTGTAGAGACCAAAGGTAACTTATATTACTCTCATGATGTCTCAATAAAATTTGGTATTAAAGCATTCATACAAGTTTTTCTTTCCCTGATGTATACATTTTTTTGGTGGACTCTATATTCAACTTGGAACTGAAGATGTTCTATTAACCTAGAAACACCAATAGACACAAGGTGGGCCCCTTAAAAAAGCCAGAGATTCAGGAAAGAAGCAACCTAGAAAGTAAGAACAAATATAGGCAGCAGCTGTCCTACTCCAGCCAAACACCACAGAGTATCTTGATTTTGTCACCATTCCTAACAACAAAGGTCGGGTAGGTCTGTACTTCCACCTTCACCACACAGTAGCAAGTTACCCACAATACCACACCACTGTAGTATCAGACAGTGTCAGAGAACACCAAGAAGAAAGCCAACCATTTGTCTCTGCTGGTTGGTAATGAGTTCTTCATCCATACCCCACACTCCAGTGTCAGTAGAAGTGCATGGGAACCCTGGAATTCCATTACCACCCATCAGTAAGGAGAGATAATCCTCCTCTGTAATAATGTAAGAGGAGGCTTAGTGAACAGTTAGGACCTTAACTGTCACCCACTGGTAATTAGGCCAACCATGCTATCACTGTGTTGGTGGACACCATGTTGGAAGCTGGAACTCCTTCACTATCTAGTAATGAATGATATTGGAGGTTTGTCACGAATGGATTTTCACAGATTGAGATAGGGACCTCCCATACCGATTTTGTCCATGGTTTGTATCATGAATGGATATTGAATTTTGTCAAAACTTTTTCTGTGTCCATTGTTTATCATGTGATTTTTGTCACTGCATCTGTTTATGTGATGTATTACATTTATTGATTTGCATATATTGAACCATCTTTGCATCCCTGGGATAAAACCTACTTGGTCATGATGTATGACTTTTTTTTTTTAATAGTAAAATCCAACAAAACAAAACAGAACAAAGCCAGTCAAAACAAAGCAGCAAAATTGGTACAGAACTTCAAAGCAGGATAATAGGAAAACAAGAGTAGCTACCATAGTATATCTTGTTATCGTCACAATAGTTGTCCATTCCATCAAGTATAGCGAAATCAAACCAAAAACAAAGCAGAATAATCCCAATCAAAACAAAATACTGAATAAAGCAAAACAATCAGAACAAAGCAAAACAGAATGATATTGGATTTCAAAGACAAGATAGAAGAAAATCCCCCATATTTGCTCTATTGCATACTGTCATCCTCTCAACAGATGCTGAGACCACTGGCCCCAGGCCTTCAAAATCAACTAAACAATACAAGTATTTAGTTGCTTTATGTACCTTAACTCAGCCTGTCCTCTGAACCAACGGGTCACTTACAAGGGGCGTAAGGGGAGCTTGATTCTCAGCCCATGCGCTGGTAGGCTCACAGAAGGTGCTGACTTTTCTCTTCCTGGCAGCTACGCAGCTTGCACAGCTTACCAGAAAGACTGGCTAGTTGGCTTCTTGTTGGATCCTCCCAATCCCAGCATGGCAGATTCTTGGGAGGTGCTGACTTTTCTCTTCCTGGAAGCCACATGGCTTACACGGCTTACCAGAAAGGCTGGCTAGCTGGTTTCTTGTTGGATCCCCCCAGTACCAGCATGGCAGATTCTCAAGAGACATTGACTTTTCTCTTCCTGGAAGCCATGCAGCTTGCACAGCTGGCTAGTTGGCTTCCTATATGACTTTTTTGATGATTTGTTACATTCTATTTGGAAGTATTTTGTTGAAGATTTTTCTACTTATATTCATTAAGGAGGTAGGCCTGTTATCTTTTTTCATTGAGTCCTTTTCTGGTTTTGGAATCAGGGTAATCTGGCTTCTGGGAATGACTTTCTTCCTTTCAGTTTCATTAAAGAGTTTGAGGAGTATTGGCCTTGGCTCTTCTTTGAAGTTCTAATAGAATTTAGTGGTGAACCCATTGGGTTCTGGGGTTTTCATAGTTGGCAGTTTTTTATTTTGTTACCTGTTATTCGCTTATTCAGGGTTTACATTTTGGTTAAGTTTTGGTAATTCATATGTATCTAGAAATTATTCATTTCTTCTGGATTACCCAATTTATTGGAGTACAGGTTCTCAAAGTGATTAATAATGATCTCTGGATTTTGGCAGTGTCCATTGTGATTTCACATTTTTCATTTCTAATTGTATGGATTTGTTCTTTTCCCTATTTTTCTTTTTTTTTAAAGGGTTTATTAAGTTTGTGTTTTATTCTTTTAAAGAACCAGCTCTTTGATTCTTTGTGTTTTTTTTTAAAGACTCAATATCATTAATTTCTGCTCTGATCCTTATAACTTTCTTACAGTAGCTTTAGGTTTTGATTGTTCGCATCATTCTAGAACCTTCACATACATCATTAGGTTGTTTGGACTTGCTCTGTTTTTCTGATGTGGTCCATCCACTTCCCTCTTAACACTGCTTTCATTGTGTCTCATAAGTTCTGGTATGTTATACTGGCACTATCTTTTGATTCTAGGAATTCTAATTTCTTCCTTGATTTCTTCTGTGACCATTAACTATTCAAGAGTATATTGGCTAATTTCCAAACATTTGTATAATTTCTGTGGTTTCTTTTGCCATTGATTTCTGTTTTCCTTGTACTATAATCTGATGGTATGCATGGTATAACTTTGATTCTTCTGCATTTACGTATATTTTATGGCATAGCGTGTGTTCTGTTTTGGAGAAGTTCTATGTGCTGCTGAGAAAAGTGTGTACACCATTGTTGCTAGGTAGGTCACTAGATAATCTGTTAAGTCTGTTTATTTACAGGTTTGGTTCAACTCTGATATTTCATCGATTTTTTTTGACAAGTGATTTATTTGTGACAGTATGATATTGAGATACTTCACTATATTTGTGATGATGTTTATCTGATCTTTTAAGTCTGGTAGTGTTTGTTTTATGAAGTTGAGTATACCACTGCTTGGCTCATAGGTGTTTATAATTGTTATCTCTTCCTGTTGGATTGTTCCTTTAACCAATATGTAATGACTTCTTTGCCTCTTCTAATCAGTTTTGGCTTGAAATCCACTCTGTATGAAACTAGGATAGCTATTTCTGCTTGTTTTCAGGCTTTTGTTCTATGGAATATTGTTTTCTGTTCTTTGATTTTTTTTTTGTCTATGAATTTTGTTTTGGAGTAAATGTGTTTCTGTGTACAGCATATTGTTGGAGTTTATTTCTTGATCCAGTCTGCCAGTCTGTGTCCTTTAATTGGAAAATTGAAGCCATTCATACTGAGAGCTATTTCCAAAAAGTAATGAGATTTGACTCATTCCTGTGATTGTTTTATTTTCCTATGGCTGACACCTACCCACTCCACCCTTGGCCCTGCTTAATTTGCTCATCTTTCGTAATATTTCATTGTGTTGCACCTTTTGGCATTGTTAGCTTCATTGTCCCTTTCTAGGATATCCTTGAACATTTTTTTGGAGTACTGGTTTAATGGTCCTGAATTTCTTAAGGTATTCTTTGTCATGGAAGTACCTTACTCATCAGTTTCGAAAAATAGTTTTGGAGGACATAGCAGTCTGTGTTTTGTGTTTTTGGGAAGTTTATTTTTCATTTTTAGGGCTGGAACGACGTTACTTTAAACTCTCCTGGCGTTTAAAGTTTGTGTTGAAAATCTGCTGTAATTGCAGTGAGTTTTCCTATATGTGATTCCTTGGGTTTTTTCCAGCAGCTTTTAAGATTCTGTCTTTATGTTGGACTTCTGGGATTTTGACTATGATGTGTTGTCAAAAAGTTCTTTTTTGATCATGACTATTTGGGGTTCTGCATGTCTCTTTTTTCTTTTTCTTCTTTATTTTTTTTTTATTTATTTTTTATTTTTATTTTTATTTTTCTTCAGACAGGATCTCACTATGCAGTTTAGGCTCGTCTCAGGCTCACTTTGTAGCCCAGGCTGGTCTTGAACTTGCAACCATCCTCCTTCCTAGCCTCCCAAGTACTGGGATTACAAGTGTGCACCACCACACCCAGCTAATACCTCCTTTTTCTGTGTGTCTCTGTCTCCACATTTAAGAAGTTTTCTGCTATTGTTTCTGTAAACAGGTTTTTTACGCCATTCATGCCATCTCTGATTTTTCACTAATTTTAGTTAATCTTACATTAGTCTTTTTTGTGTCATCTAGCAGTTGCTGGATCCATTTTTCATGTTCTCTGGTTGTTCAAGCTATCTCTGAGTAGTTGGTCACCAACATCAGCTCTGTTTTCTAACTCTGATGCTCTATCTTCGTTTTGGTTGTTCATGCTGACCATACTTTCAACAGAATATTTAATGTCCTGGATTTCTGTTTAGTTGTTTCAAGGCCCCAAATTCTTTGCTAAACTGGTTGTTCATATTTTATATCCTTTTCTTTAGCTTATCTACTTTTTTACTAGTGTCTTCTGTAAACTTGCTGTTTAGTTATATCTTTTTTGAGTTTTCCAATCATGTTACTGATCTTTTTTAATGTCTTTTATCATTTCAGTTAATAAAGCTGTGTGGCTTTTGATTTCATCCCCCTCAGTGCCCCAGGGATCAGCTTTGGGAGAGTGGAGAATTTTTGGAGGCATTTTATTGCCTTGTCTTCTCATATTTCTATTGTTGTCATGGGTTGGAGTATGTGTCTGTGTGTGTGTAGGTGCACTGATGTCCACAGGCAAGTATAATGGAAGGTCTTTGTTGCCAGTATGGAGATACTTTTCTGTGATGCATTCTGGGTGTTACTACCTATAGGCCTCTTCCTCTGTTCCTAACTTTGACCACTTCCGTTAGTTTGGACAGGGAAGATGCAATGTAATTGGCCAGGTACCCATTTCACCAGGAGTGGACCACACATATGTCTCATTCCCAAGTGGTTTATACCACTGGTAATACAGGTGGTATAGTCATGCATGGAACAGTCATACTTGTATCATGGGCAATTCAAACCAGCAAGAACTGTGTTAATGACACAAAGGTAATCCAAATATTAGCATATGGGGAAAAAAATCTATTGATAGCAACAACTGTGCCACTCTGGCAGTGTCAACTAAACTAGCAACAGTAATATCAAAGACAAAATGGATATTGACATACCATAAGAACCAATAATATACTACACCTAACCATAGAAAGGAGATGTGTAATATTGTATAAACACTAAGGCACACTAAATATTGGCATACAGTAAATATCTACTATATGCAACAACTATACCAACACTAATAGTCAATAGTAATAGAATTAACTAAATACCTAAAAATTAATGAAATTTAATGGTTATACTGGTTAAGATAAAGTGCAAAACTGGAAAATAAAAGTAGAAAAATGTTTTAAATTAAGCAATGGAAAATGAAGAGGAAGAGGGAAAAGTGAGATAAAGAATTCTGTTAAGGAGTAAAAGGAAATTAATAGAATTAAAGAAAGTTAACAGAAAAGAACAGAGAAGAAAAAGGAGAAAGAAAAAATAAGAATAAAAAAAGTTAAAGGAAAATAGAAGAAGAAAAACAGATAAAAGTGAAGATCCCAAGCCCCAAAAAAGTGAAGAAGGAAAAAAATAATAAAGAAATAACAATACCATAAAAACAAAAATTTCCTCTGTGTATTTGAATGAGTGTTCTAGCTTATACAATTTTGGAATCCAACAAGTCACTGTTTTCTCTTCCTAGTTTTACAGTTTGTGGATTTGTGAGGTGCCCCCACTCCAGAACCCCTCTGTCCATTTACCCTGGACTGTGGCAGCCATCCAATCCAAAGTGTGTCCTTGCTCATGTTGGTAGTTAGGGAAAGCTATCAGATCTCTGATCTGTGCTACATGTACACACGGCCAGCAGACCACTATGTGATACTAGTACTTTCAGATCCAACCACTTCTGAAAGCCACACGTGTGAGGCCTGGCTTCTCACCACAGAGTGTGGGCCCCTGTGCCCTTCCCAGTGTGAGCTTAAACTTCTTAGGGGGTCTGTGTCTAACCTGAATCCTGCCCATAAACTGTCTCCCATGGCTGTCTCACCCAGTCACTATGCAAGGGTAGCACTGAGAACGCTGAAATGAAGTGTTCATAATTTTTCTATGGCTCAGTCTTAAATAATCAATCCCTTCCTGAAATGTCACCTGATGAAACACTGGCCATATGGGTGGTGGTGCACTGAATTCCTTCTCCAACTGTAGCCTACAGTATGGAAAGAGTCACTTTCAGCATAAAATCTCATGCTGTTTCTGCAGTTTGTTATATTTGCGGCCTTTTTTTGTACTGAGCACTGCTGGCCCTGTCCATTGTTTCTCCCTGGAACTCCACTGTTTATCTCTAGACCTCCCAACCCTGGGGGCTAACCTTACTTGCATCTGCAGGAGACTGATTCCCTTCCTCAGGAACTGGAGTAAGCTTCCAGACTGCTTCTTACTTTTCTCTACATTGTGATCTATTTCTCTACCTTCTTTATATTTTCTAATTTTCCTGTTAGTTCCTTCCCAATTCTCAGAGATATACTTCTTTTTTTATCTTCATCAAGTTGTTGTTTTCCAGGTGACTGGATTCCAGGTCCTGGAGAGGGTATATTTTACTATTGATCACTACTTTGCTATTTTTGTAATTATGATTCTTTTTTGGTTTTTTTGGGGGGGTGGTTTGTTGGGTTTTTTGGGTCCCCCCCACCACCGCTTTGGTACTGGGAATCAAACTCATGACCTCACATTTGCCAGACAGGTGCTGTGCCATTAAGCTATATCCCCCGCCCAGAAATAGTCTTTTAACTTGAAAATGTCTAGGTTTTGCCAGGAGTTTGACTCAATGACTTAAGTGCCTGTCTGGCAGGCGCGAAGTTGTGAGTTCGATCCCTGGTGCCACAAAAAAAAAAAAAAAAAAAAGGAAATCTCTAGGTTTTATCAGGATCACTCTTTATACCAAAACCCAAGAGAATATCAAATAGCATGAATACCACCAATAACAAAAACATCTTCCAGTTTACTGATTCTTTTTCTGTAATCCAATCCCTACCTTCACTCTGCTGATTGGGCTCAGCTACTGAACTTTTTATTGCACTTATTATAGTTGTAGGTTTAAAGTGTCCATTTGGTTGTTCCATGCATTTTCTATTTCTTTGTTTCAACTGTGTTCCTAATTGTTCACTCCAATATTTCCACATGGCTGATTGAAAATCTTTGTCGTTCTGATATAAAACAGTAGAAATCTACCTGAATATCAAAGAGAAAATAGACCTACAAACAGTGAACCAGAGCATCAGGGACCTTCGGAGCTGTAACAAAAGATTTAACATTTCATCTCGCTGAATCCCAGAAGATGATAAAGAAACTGGGTCTGGAAATGTACTTAAATAATGGTTGCAAACTTCCCATTTTTGGCAAGAGGCATAGAGATATAGATTCTGTGTTTCTAAATATACATGGTAGAAATATTCAGGGCAATTATAGTGTTACAAATGGGAAGGTAAAGGGACATATAGTAAACTAGAGTTACTATACTCAAACAGGTATATACTTATAGGCTGTAATAAGTTATCTGTACATAATATAATATCTAGATGTATAGCTGGGTATGGTGGCACACACCTGTAATCTCACCACTTGGGAGGCAGGAGGATTGCTGTAAGTTTGAGGCCAGCCTGAACTACATAGTGAGACCCTGTCTAAAAATTTTTTTAAAAATAAAAGTGATAGGTAAATAGAGTAAAACTTTAGGAAAGTGTTCAGGCAACCCATTGGAATCAGGAAAAGTAAAACAAGAAAAATGAAAAATCAATAAATTTCAGAAAATTAGATATCAGGTTTAAACCTGATAATTGTATGAAATACAAATGATCTAAATATAGTAATTAAAAAACAGATTGTTAAAGTAGGTTAAAAAGCATGGCGCACTTCTATATTATCTGAAAGAAACTCACTTCAAATATAAGTTTGCAGTCTGGTAAAAAGTAAAAGGAAGAAAAACATAATCAAGGGAAAGTTTGACTACATTGATGTTAGATAAAGTAGATTTTCAGAGCAAAGAAGATAGGAGTCAGAGAAACATTATATAATTATAAAAGACCAATCCACCAAAAAGACATGGCAATCCTAAATGTGTGTACAACAGAGCTGTGAAAGATGTGAAGCAAAAGCCGTTAGAACCATTAAAAATAGAAACAATTGTACTTGGGGACTTCACCCCCTCCTGGCAGTTGAGAACTAGGTGGAAAATCATCATCAAATGTATAAAAGAATTCAACAACACCATCAATCAAATAGGATCTACTCTACATTTCTAGAGCACTTCATCTAACAGCAACAGGATTTACTTTCTTTTCAAGTGCCCCCAGAATATATACCAAGATAGAGGATATCCCTAGGCTATGAAACAAACCTCAACAAATTTACAAGCATTGAAATTAATAGTGTTTTCCAGCTACAGTGGGATCAAACCTGAAATCTTTAAAAAAAGTTAACAGGAAAATAACTTGGAAAAGTTATTTATATGTGATTTCATATTATTAAAATGACAATTATGGAAAAGATGAGCGATTGCCAAGATCTAAGGGTAGGAAAGAAGTGGATGTGGCTCACATAATGGGCAGTGTGGGGGATCCTTTAGTTCTGAAAATGTCTGTTTATCAGTCTTGGTTGTGATAGAGGTTTTTTTTTTTGCATTGTGGGACCCTGTATAAAGAATATATAGGATTATTCTTATTTTTTATGCCTTCCCATGAATCTGCAGTTAACTCCATTTAATTTACAAAGCAGATCACCACATGTTTCAAAAATACTTACAGTGAGGGAACACTAAATTGAGTCTGTCTTTATATAATTAGAAAGTTAAAACAGAATTAACTTGAATAAGTAACTGTCTCACTAAAACAAGTCTATACCAAGCTGCCATTTTTCATCTACCATATAAGTAGAGATCATAAAGTGTGATGGTATACTGCATTTGAGTGGGTTTGAAGGAAACAAGCACTCATGTTGTCTGTACTATCAATGGAGGGCAATTTGGTAGTATGTTTCTAAATTAGAAATGCACCTGCCTTTGTCCACAGACCTACTTTCACAAATGGAACATGATATGTATATTCAGTGTTGTTCACTTCAGTATTGACTAATAGCAAAAGATTGGAAACAGCCTAAATATCCTTCAAGCAGGGGACTAGTTACTTTAATGTATATCAGTAAAATGAACTCTGAAGCCATGAAAACCAGAATATGAGGAAGCTTCATATAAAGTGTCTTCAGAATATTTTAGATATAAAAAACCAGCTACATGCTTTGTGTGCACACCTGTGTGCACACACATATGAATTTATCCATTTATGCAGAGACTGTTAAATTGCTTTCTGGAACAGAAACTGAGTAGTACAGATGAAAGATTTAAGGAAGACTTTTTACTATATCTTTTTTATACTGTCAAATGTTTAATAATGTATTGCTGAGTGAAAAATAAATTTTAAAAACTAGAAGACTAAACAGTGTTATAGTAATGGCATTAAAACAAATCTGTCATTCTCTGCCATTAGCCACTAGTATTGATATTTGAGATGTACTCAGTTCAAATAATATTGAGATTTGGCTTTGTAATTTTTTGTTTTATCAGATATTCAGAAGTTTTTTTTCCTGGTACTGAGGATTGAACGTAGGGCACAGGGCATTCACATTGAACTACATTTCAACATTTTTGTTTATTTATTTTTTAAATACGGTCTTGGTAAGCCACTAAGTTGCTCAGGCTGGGCTCAGACTTTTGATCCTGCTGTCTCATCCTTCCAGAATGTTGGTGTGAATCACCAGACCCAGATAAGATTTATTATTTTAAACTGTGTGCATAAGTGGAAGGATGAATGATTTTTTATTTCTCTTTCTTCTTTCCTATATAACTGTTCACTGTTTTCTCCAGTGAACAGTTTCCTGGCTTTTATTTATTGCGCAAGCTCAGGGATATCAGCAAATGCAATGACCTTGGTATTAATGTGCATTTTAGCATTTTAAAACAAATATTTGCATAGATTAATTTGTAGTTTTAAAAATATAATCAATTTGTAAAGTTCTGCAGTTTTATAATTCTGAGCTATTATGGGTACTGACAAACTAGGAAGCCAGTTTTATGAGTAAATATGACAACACCTAATCAATCATTTTGTCAGATTGACATTGCTGTTTTAACTTTTCCCCAAATCATTTCCACATTTGAGTTTTACTCTCTGACCTTGATGTCCCCTAAACAGCCTTTATAATTTATCATTAATACTTAGTTGCCTAATAAAAGATGCATAGTGCACAGCAGTTGATTTCTTTCCTAATTAACCCCTTCCAATTAAGGATCCTCAAATTCTTAAGAAAAAATGCTCATATGAAGAAAGGTTTGGCTCTAAAACTGTTGTCCTTTAGTATCCAAGGAGGATTGGTTCTAGGACCTGCTTTGTATACCAAAATCTGTGAATGCTCAAGTCCCTTACAGAAAGTGAAATAGTGCTTGCTTAATACACTATACATCATGGCTAGATCATTTATAACACTTTGTAAAATGTAGGTGCTATACAAATGTTTGTTGTATTGTTTGGGGAATAATAACAAAAGAAAAAATGTACCTGATCAGTGCTGGGGCAATTTTTTTCTGAGTATTTTCAATCCATAATGGGTTGAGTTCATGAATGTGTCAGGTGCAAATAAGGAATGACTATAATTCTAGATGTAGTAGTTGTTGATTATGTGCAAAAGACTTTGTGCCAGTATTTGTGTAAAATAAAAAGTTTGAGTCTTTCTCAATAATGTATTTTTGTTGTGTCAGTTGATTTTTATGTGACTCTTCTTTGCTTTTAGGTAAATCTTACAAATCATTGTGGTTTTATGGGAGGATTACAAAAAAACAAAAGCACTGGATTGACCACTCCGTATTTTGCTACCTCTACAGTAGAAGTAATATTTCATGTGTCAACAAGAATGCCTTCTGATTCTGATGACTCTCTAACCAAAAAAGTAAGTACAAAATGCTTCGGACTTAAAATCTTAGTAATTAATAAAATTAATAAAATGAAATACTTCAGAAATCTAGTTGACCAAATACTATTTCTGGGTGTAATACTTTTTTTCTTAACTCAGTGCTGTGTTTAAAAACAGGATTATCAGCCAGTCGTGTCAGTGCACACCTGTTTGCTCAGCACACAGGAGGCTGAGGCAGGAGGGTTCCTGTGAGTTCAAGGCAAGCCTGGGCTACATAGTGAGTTCAAAACTAGCCTGGACTATATAGCAAGACCCCATCCCCACCCCCCCCACCACACACACACACACACACACACACACACACACAAGAACAGGATTATTATATAATGCACTATATTTTCTTTAAAAACCAATGATGTGATTGAAGATTATAGTCATGTTTAATTTTTTCCATAAATTTTATAGTGCATATAGGAACATTACAATATGATGTTATAGGACACATATAGATAGCAAAGTGACTGTTATAGAGGAGGAAATTAATGTATCTATCATCTCACAATAGTTACCTTATTTACAATAAAAAAGTAATTAAAATCTTATTTTTAAAAGACGCAAATACTATACAATTTTATTGAACTATAGTTCTGTTACTAGGTCTCTAGATTTGTTTATCCCACATATCTGCTATTTTGTATCATTTGATCTATATCTCCCCATTTCCTCCTCCCACCCACTTTAGCCATTGTCTTATTATCTCTCTCTATATAAATACATTTTTATTCCACATATAAATAGGATCATACAGTGTTGTTTGGAGTGTCTGGCTCCTTTCATTTAGCATAATATCTTCAATATTGATCCACATTGTGGCAACGGCAGAATTCAGAGTAATGATCCATTTTACCCGAACACATGCCCCATTTTCTTTATCCATTCATTCATGGGTGGGCACTGAGGTAGTTCCCGTATCTTGGCTTTCATGAATAGTGCTACAGTGAACATGTGAGTATGGGTATCTTTATGAGGTACTGATTTCATTTCTTTTAGCTATATACCCAGAAGGGGGATTACTCCATCCTATGGCAATTCTGTTTTTAATTTCTTTAGGAACTTCCATACTGTTTGTCATAATGGCTGTCCCAGTCTACTTTCCCATTAACAGTATACAAGGATTCCTTCTTTTCATGATTTCTCATGTAGGAGCTTCAAAAGTCTTATGCTTTGATTTTTCTTTATTTTAAGTAGCATGAAATTTAGTTGACTATACATGTTTGTATTTATTCCTGGATATTCTACTTGGTTCCTTTAGTCTGTTTCTATTTTTATGCCACTGCTAGCCTGTTTTAATTATTGTGTGTATATTTTTTTTTATTTAGCAATATTTTGTCCTATTTTGTGGGTTGTCTTTCCACTCAATTGAAAATATCCTTTGATGCACCAAAGTTTTAATGTTCATAGACTCCAATTTAATTTTTCTTTTGTTGCCTCTGCTTTTGGTGTCAATTCAATAAATCATTGCCAAATCTCACAAAGATTTTTTTGTACTTTTTCTTCTAAGAATTTTATAACTTTAGCTCTTAACATTTAGATCTAGAATCCATCTTGAATTAATTTTTGTAGATGGTGTGAGGTAAATACTAAGTTCATTCTATTGCACATGGATACCCAGTTTTCCCATTAAAATTTGTTAAAAGCCTTTCTGTTCTATTCCATTGGTCTAAACGTCTGTCCTTATGGCAGTCCCGTTCTGTTTGGCTACAGTAGCATTGCCGTGTACTTTGAAATCAGAAAGTATGAGTCTTCCAGCTTAAGTATTTTTTCAGATCATTTGACCTTCTTTCAAGGTCTCTTGAAATTCTGTGTAAAATTTTACGATGGATTTTCTATTTCTGCAAAAATCACTGTTCAGATTTTGATGGGAATTACATTGAATCTTAGATCACTTAGGCAGTACTATTATCATGTCTTCCAATTCATGAACTCAGGATATCTTAACAATTATTTAATTTAAAGTCTTAAATTTTCTAGGGGAAAAACTAGTAGTATCTTCTCCAGTTATTTAGTAAGGAAAACTTGGGTAGTTGTATGACATAATATTTCATACATTTAAGCGGCCTGAAGTATTCTAACTTTTAACCACTTAACAGTTTACCCCGAGTTTCACTTGGGCAGCACATTTATGTACTGTCTCGAGCATTGCTCAGGCAGGTATCACGTCAACCAATCTGTTCTTGTATTCAATAAATTTGACAAAATTGTCATTTTTATATTTCCTGTTTTAAAAATTAATAAAAACTATGCAATTTTTGGTCATCCTGTATTTAATTGGACTGGTAGAAGGTTAAAAATATAAACATATTTTTAATTTCTAAAGCAATTATAATGTAAACGTATATTATTCTAGTTGTTAAACTAATAAACTGTTTATTACTGAAGAAAATTACCCAACCTGAGTAAGATTTTTTACTTAATAAAGCAATTTAAAGGATTTGTTTTAAAGTCCAACCCAAAAACATACATATTTATGTAACTAGTCTAAAGCTTCTTTTCATAGAAATCAAAAATGTATAAATATTGATTTCTCTATATACTGATTTTCCTATTCTCTATCACTTTTGTTCTTAATCTGCTTCTCAGAGTCCTAGTAAGATTTTTTTCAAGAATGGGCTTATATTTCACTACTACAGCATCACTTTCTCCTTAATAAGTTAAATGTATAAACTTAATCATAGATACCGATTGTCTTATACCAGTTCTTCTTAATAAAAAATCACTTTCTGTATTGGTATTTTTTCTCCTGAATTTAATAAATTCCACATTATTAGTAAGTCAAAGCCTAGAACATGTGTCCTATTATAAATGAACAATTGGGTATCATTAAGTTGTCCCCTTTTTCCTTTGTACATATATCTTCAGGTGTGTTAATCCATTCAGTAGACACATTAATGAGCACTAGTTGAAGTGTAATATTGGAGGAAGTAAGGCTTGTTGACCTCAGCATGGACTTTAATACCTCTAATTAAATTAGATAGTCGACAGTCAGTATAAAGAAATAGCCATGCCTCTGGCAAGCTAGAATTATTTATGACTCTGGTTTTTTGTTTTAAACTTGATAGGAGAAAATCATTTGTATCTGTTTTGTAGAAACTAATTTTAGTTCTGAGTTTTTACTTAAAATATTATGTGGTATTTTTGTAAATTATTTTTTAAGTATTTTATTTTCTTAGATAAAAAGTGAATGTACTTAGACTTACTTAGGTGTAACATTTTTATTTCTTGTGAAGAGAAGGCTTTCAGTAGCAGCAGCATGTTTACAACATAGACTGTACTTTTTGAACAAATTAGCCATTCAATCTAGTACTCTGTCTTAGAAATATCTACCATATCAAAAATCCTGATATAACCCCAGTCCAAGCCATCTGTTCTATAAATTATCTCTACCCGAGGAAGATTGATGGAAAATGGTTAAAAATAATTTCCACTTAACTGAGCGTATTCACCCCTAAAAATCAAAAGTGCTGCAAGCATTGGTATAAAGTGTTCACAGGAGCCTCTCTCATTTCCTCTGTCTCCTTGTTCTAGCCACTTGCTGATACTCCGCTTCTAAGGTAGCTGAATCATCCTTTTAGAAGTTTGATGAAGATCAAGTTGAGATAATTGCAACATACTTTGTTGGACTCTCTAGTCTGTCTTTCATTTCCTGCACCCCCAAAAGAGGAGAGAGAAGCACTTTATTTAAGTCGTTTTCCTCTGCAATACTATTAGTGTAATGTACAGCATTTCATTTTCTGTCTTGAAATTTGGTCATGGTGGTTCCGTAAATAAATGAGCCTTGTAGACCTGTTTTGTCCAATTTTAACTTTAAATGTTTTTAAATTTTATATAAAAATAAAATTTAAAGATATTTCCCAAAGAACTATATGCTAAATATAATCTGGAAAGTGAATTTCAACAAAACAGATTTAATGAATAGCAGAAAGCTTTTTATTATCTTAGTAAAAAGCAAGGTTAATATTATAATTAATAAATGCTATCAGATTATATTCATGGTCTCATTCCCAAATAAAACCATTAGGGCCAGGGATATAGCTCGGTGGCACAGCACCTTCCTTGCAGCCAAATAAAACAATTAATTTTAATTCCATTTTTATATCTTAGATTCTGACCGTAACTCCAGTTTTTACAAGTATACTGATGATAAAGAAAAACCAGGCTAGAAAAACTAGAAAATGTGATTGGTTGGGTTCAAATATGTCTTACTACTCTGAATGGTATAATTTGAATAAGGGTAGCAGTAGCTTCTCGTTGCATGTAAAATAAAATTCTGTTTCCTCACTAAGGCCTTCAGTGGCCTCCATTATTTGGCCACCTTCCTACCTACCTCTTTGATCTTGCCTCTTGTCACCTTCTTACTCATTTACCACAGTCTGGCCTCATTGGCTTTCATTCTAGCCTTCCATCATGACAAGTTCGTTCACGTATCAAAGGCTATATATTTACTTACTGACCCTCAGTTTGAAATTTTTTTTTTCTAGGTGTCCTCATTCTCATTGTCCTATTGTCAAATTCACATGACAGTTTCTCAGAAAGACCTTTGCATACCACTCTAGTTAAGCCCCCTTCTATTTAGGAACGCTATTATAGTGAGTGCTCTATATTATTTTCTTTCTAGTAGTTATCACCATGTAAAGTTATTTTATTTGTTTATTTTTGTGTATGTTTACTGACTATTCCCACTAGGAATATCAAAGTCATGAGGTAAAAGACTTTGATTTGTTCATTGCTATATCCCTAGCACCTACAACCAGGCTTATTGCTGTTTAATAAATGTTTCAAATCAAAAGAAATACTTCCAGACATCTTTATTGCTATCAACATGAAATTGTTAAATAAAGGCCATGGCCAGGGGTATAGCTCAGCAGCACAGCGCCTACCTGGCAAGCACGAGGTCATGAGTTCAATACCTGGTATCAAAAAAAGGCCATAATTGCAGATAATGCTGTTTTTATTCTGTCCACTGTGCAATGATAGGAAAAAAATGTACTGTGTATTGTTATACTGTCTTTTTAGTGTCCAGCAGCATTTGATGGATGCCTACCCTATACTAAGACAGTACTAGATGGCTATGCCAATGGCTGTCAAGAAGCTTTTCTTAATTGCTGAAAATGAATAAAGATAGCAAATGAGTATATGAAAATATGTGACTGTAAAAATGTATATGAAATAATGGGGACTTGGAGCATTGACAATATTGTTTCAGGTTCCACATGTATACCACTTCTCCTGAAATAACTGCCTAACCTAATTAACTTTCTGTATGTTCCTCAGCTTTTAGTTCAAGTGCCATTTAGATCAGTATTCTTTGTTACTTGTATTTAGAAAAGCACATTTAAACATTATCTGTTTTTAATTATTCTATTATTGTTTGGTGAGTTACTCTGTCTCTACTGGACCCAAAGCTTTGAAAACAGAGACCATGTCTGTTTTTCCTCATCAGTGCATTTGCAACAGCTAGGACAGTAAGCTCTAGAGCAGTGATGGTGAACCTTTTAAAACTTTGAATGATAACAGCCTGATGTGGCACATGTGCCATAGGTTCACCACCACTGCTATAGGGTAATACTTGTTAGTGAATGAAAAAGAATTGATTGGAAGGAGGGAGAGAATGATGGAAGAGAGAAAACTGTTAAAACTCATGAGTTAGTTCAGGTATATAGGGACAACTAATAGGAAAGTATTAAAGGAGCATAATGCATTTTTTTTT
The DNA here is from genome assembly GCA_004363535.1 of Dasyprocta punctata. Taxonomy (NCBI): domain Eukaryota; kingdom Metazoa; phylum Chordata; class Mammalia; order Rodentia; family Dasyproctidae; genus Dasyprocta; species Dasyprocta punctata. Next base: position 115,885 of record RJWM01000606.1, read on the forward strand.
AAAATGAAGAGTTTATTAGAGAGTAGGAAGGAAACCAGTAGAATCAAAGAAGACTCAGATTTTGATCCTGAGTGATTATAATTAGTTGATAGATGCCTATAACAAAAGTGGGAGAAACAGCTGGGTAACCTGGTTTTACAAGAGAGATAATACAATTACATTAATTCTAGTCTCTAGCCTTAGGTGAATATTTTATGACATTGAGGAAATCTAGACTTGACTCTAGGATACTCGTTGATAATCATGGAGAATGAAAACTCTGCCATAAGAAAGGTGTCTTAATTCATTTGGGATGTAATAACAAAAATACTGTAGTCTGGATGGGTTATGAACAACAGGAATTTATCACAGTTGTAGAGGCTGGCAAGGTAAAGGCACTGGTAGGTTAAATGTCTCGTTAGGAAACACTTCCTAGTTCACAGAGGACTGTCTTCTTGTAAGCTCATGGTACTGGTGTCAAGCAAACTTTCTAGGATCCCTTTTAAAGGCATTAATCCCTTATAAAAGAGCCCTCTTGCATCTAATTACCTCCCAAAGTGCCCTTCCTCCTAAAATCATCACATTGGGGGTTAGGATTTCAGCATATGAATTTGGGATGGGATGAAGACAATACCTTAACATGCAGTCTATAATAGTGACAGATCTGATTTTTTACAAAGGACGTAGAGTAGGCCACAGACTGCAGAAATTACCTACATTCATGAGCCCCACATCATTGCCTGGTAAAATAGCGTTATTAAACAGATGGTTGGTGAGCACTTAGATAATGAAGTAGTGATCACTAAGGAGCCAATGTAAGTTAGTTCACCATAACAAATCACATCAAAGTAATTTAATTTCTTTTAATAGGATTACTAGATCAGGGACAGTCATAGACTATATAAAACATTTAACTAAGTTATTTGTGTGGACAAGTTGAAGAAATGTGACCTTAATAGTTTACTAAGTATGTTTCACAACTGATAATATTCAAAACATGTAAATTAATTATTTAACAAGAGGCATTATATGGAGGTGGTTACAGTATGTTTTCTAAAACCATTTGGCCTGTATCTGAATCCTGATTCTGGCACTTACTGGTTGTTTGATCTTAGGCAAGCGCCATCATCTTTTTCAGCTTCAATTCCTCACCTATAAAAATAGGGTAATATGAATTATACTGAGCTTATAGCATTGTTGTGAAAATTGAATGAATTATCATAGAGCATTTAGGATAGGAAGACGTTAATAAATAAAAAGCACAAAATAAATAAGCTTTCTTTTTTGAACCAAAAGGAAAATCTGTAATGATTGACTGGAAGGCTGTTATCTAGACCTGTCTCATTTGACATTTTTGTTCAAAGTCTAAATGAAGACAGAATAATATAAATTTAAAGATAACTTAAATCTGATAAAGATAGAGCCAACATATTCAGTAGCAGAATCAGGCTAATAATAGACCTTGACAAGCTTAATGATAATCTGAACTTTTTAAGGCAAAATTTAATAAGAATACATATAAAACCCATTCTTAGTTCTTGTAGTCAATTGTATCTACGTAAAAGAACTTAATAAGAAAAAAGACTTGGGGGATTTGAATTGAGTGGAGTTCCACTTGATCAATGTTACGAAGATGCAAAAAATAATGTAGTGACCAGAACAACAAAGAAAGAAAAAGTGCCTCTACGGATTTGCTATCTTACAGCATATATTGATACTATATTCTATTCTAGATACTACAACTTAACAGAAAGATCAGTAAACTGAGGCAAGAATCCAGGAAAATGAGTATGTTTATAAACTATGAGAAGAGGAACTTAAAAACACTTATAACCTGGAAAAGAAAACTAGAGACATTAAACCAATCTTCAGATATCTGAAAATGTTTAGAATACAAACTAGATTTATTTGAGAAGACTTATTTCATAAGAGCTAGCTTCAGGAAGGCAGGTTTGGTCTTAGTATAAAGAATATTCCTTAAAAGTAAAATAGACTGATTTGTGAATTATTAAACTCCATAACCCTTAAAGTATTTGAGCAGAGGCAGGATATTTCTCAGGAATACTGCAGTGTGGAGTTCTATATTGAGTGGAAAATTATACCTTAAAAGATCTCATGTATTCTATCATGTATTAAGAACTTCTGTTTTACACATGTTGAACTTCATTTTGCTTTTATCTCCAGAAATTAATAATAATAATCTCTAGCCTATGTTATATACCTTAAATTCCAAAGTGCCTTCAATAGTAGTTGAGATGAATTTGAAAGAGTCACTGGGTTGTCAATCATTTTAAAAGACATATCTTAGGCACAGAAGAGTGTAAGTACTCCATTTCATAAATGGATTGCCACCTGGATCCAAAAACATACAGATAGAAGCTCCTTTGAGAACTTTCAGAAAAGAGGAAAGCCTGCAGAATATGTACAGTCTTATGAGTCCATAAGCTATCAGAAACAGATAAACATAAAATAGTATAGGAGGTACTTAAGTTGCATATACATACAGTTGAAATTTCTATTAACTGTTAATCATTAATAATGCATTCCTTCATTAGTGTTTGCAAAATTCCCAAGACACAAGCAGTGGTTGACAGTTTCTCAATTTGTATTATACAGATTTTAAAGATACAAAAATATTAAAACATGCCTTATGATAGTAGCCTAAGATAGTTATTTCTTAACATTTGAATAAATTATAAGGTATTTTCATGAAACTTCTCCCTTAAAATATTTGAACACGTTTAGAATGACTTATGTGCATGGTTCTGTGCCAAAAACCTTCCTTGTAACATCCTGGCAAAAAATGTGTATTCTTTTCCATTAAACTTCTGTGGCAGACTTTTAATACTATGTGGAAAATATTTGAAGACAAGCTTTGGTTATAACATAAAAATGCAGTTTTTGTTTTCTCTTGTTTCTTTAGCTAAGTGGGCACTAGAAATTATAGATAGTTTTGGCAAGAGTTCAAGGGTTAATGTAGCAGATAAATAAAAGGAATTTTCTGTAAATTGAGACCTGCATTATTTCAGTTGTCTTGTCTTTCCTAACCTAACTCATTTAATTTTAAAAAGTAAATACTTAAATTCTTCCTGACAGTGTGCTCAGCTTTTACTATCGTTTATTACTTCAATTATACTTGATATCACTTAGAACAATCTGCCATTTGGAAATCTCAGTATAGCCTGGAGCTTAGTATTAGATCTGGCTGCTATTGTAACATGTACAGCATATGACATTAATGTATCAAAATTAGATTGGATCATCCCTCCTGGTTAAATTTATTTCACATTTCTTTTGTATTCAGTTAACATAAACCTATTAGGGAAGCTGACACATGGGGATGGCTGTATAGGAAGGATATTTTTAAAGTATTTTGATTAAAAAATGAAATCATAGAGCCATGGCTTTTCTGAGTTGTATAATCTTTTTTTTTCTTTTTAAAAATGACAAAAGTCCAATTCCTGTATTTGTCATTCCAGTTACGCTCTACACAGATATAAGGAGTTAAATACTCCAGAATAACAGAGCTTTTTACTAGTTTGACTTAACCCCTTTATTTGCTTAAGTCACACTTTTATTTGCCTACCTTTAATTTAAACTAAATTCCATATTTTAAAAACAGAAATTGCCTACATGTTAGCTCATAGCATAGCTATTGACACTTATCCCAGTTTTGTCCTTCAAATTTTCTCATCCGTAATGTGTCCAGTTATATGATAGTATTAAAAGAGCCTATGTAAGATGTGTGTGAAAGGCAGACTCAAATGTTTGCAGTGGCAGAATCAATATGTATTAGATAAATGAAATTTTATAATACAAATTATATAGTAATCTCAAGAAGAAAACTCAACAATAGGACATCAACTTCAGTTTTTTAATAAAGTACCAGAATTCAAACTTTTAGGTTCTTTACTTTCTTACAGTTTTAATTATTATAATGTTAATTCTGAGATTGCCAGAACACTTTTGAAAGTACCACAAACATCTAAATAACATTCTCAGGGTCTAATAAATATCAAGACATCTATACGGAGGAATTTTTAAGTTCCATAGGCAAAGAAAACCTGGAAATTAATTTGTTAAAGCAAACATAATCGATTTTCTCTTATGCATTAAATGATTATCCAATTTATGAATTATTTATTTCTTTTACTTCTCTTCCTTCAGGACATTTCACTGCTCCTTAACACTTGAAGAGTGTGATCAGAAAAAAGAATCTCAAATTAATCATCACTTTGTTTTGTTTTTTGTTTGTTTTTAGTTTTTGAGACTATGTAGTCCAGGCTGGCCTCAAATTCACATTGATCCTCCAACCTCAGCCTCACAAGGGCTAGAATTATAGGCATGCACCAACCAACACAAACACCAGTCTTCAATCACTGTTTTAAACAACCTTTTAAAAGATTTAGTAGTGGAGAACTGGTGCAGTTGCTACTTAAGAAGATGGGGCTATATGTTAATCTTTTTATTGAGGTCTGTGTTTCTCATTGACTGTGGACAGCTGAATTTATCTGGTCTTCTGCAGTGTCTCCTAATGCCTTTTGAGTGTGTTACATGTATTATGAAAATGATCAAATGAAATTTTAAAATTCTTTAAATTCTAAAAATCTCTTCTTTTTGTAGAATGTTGTCACAAGCTCTGTAACTATACTCACAGAGCTTTCATAAAGCACTATAAATTATTTTCTTGATTTTTTCAGTTGAGACATTTAGGAAATGATGAAGTGCACATTGTTTGGTCAGAGCATACTAGAGACTACAGAAGAGGAATTATTCCTACAGAATTCGGTGATGTCCTTATTGTAATATATCCAATGAAAAATCACATGTTCAGTATCCAGATAATGAAAAAACCAGAGGTAAGAATACCTTCACTTCCATTTTAATAATAGATTTTGAATTCTATATGAGTTTACAAATTCTTTACATCTTGTAGAAGAAAAATTGAACCAAGCATCAAATTGTGCTGTGAAAACAGTGGAAAATACAATACAGATTCTAGTAGCTATGTACATTGTCTTACGCCTGCTTTAGAAGAACTAGAACAGTAAATAGCAAAAACTGTTCAAGCGGGAGATGGCCAGGCTAGTGCCAGAATGAAAGTTCCTTTGTACTCAACTCATAAAAGGACTTCTCTTTTGTCAAACGAATGATTATAGTTTCCTAAAATATACAGTAAGAAGCAATCTTCTTTAGGAACATATTCATATGTCACTTAATAAACATTCTCACAAATTAAGAAAAAATTCTGTCACCTTTCCTACAGTTGGGTATCTCATATCTATCATAGGGTTTTAACAGCTATTACAAAAATATATTTTCAAGATAGTAGAAGTTTGGTAATATTTTGTTGTGTTCCTTTTAAAAAAATTTTAGCTGAATTCTTTTAGTGGAAGACCTACTTTTTGACAGTTGATCAGAATCTTCACAATTCCTTAAATTCAGTTGTCAATGTGTAAATTTTATCAATGGCTAGAATTTTTTTTTCTAGTATTTGTCTAATCCGGAGGTCAACATCCTATGGTTCCAATACCTGATATTATACAGTCTACAAGCTAAGAATGTTTTTACCTTTTTAAAGACTTCTTTTTTAAAAAACTAAGGACAATATATGACTACAAAACCTAAAATATTTGCTTGGTTACCCACAGCTTATTTCCTTGCCTTCAGCAACCACTTATATCAACAATGTTTAAATAAAATAACCTTTTTGGCCAGGCGTGGTGGCGCATGCCTTTAATCCCAGCACTCGTGAGGCTGAGGTAGGAGGAGCATTATGAGTTCAAGGCCAGCTTGGGCTACAACACGAGCACAAGGCTGATCTGAGCTACATAGTGCGACCCTGTCTCAAAAAACTAGGGCCGGGAGTTTGGCTCAGTGGCTTAAGTGCCTGCCTGGCAGGCGTGAGGTTGAGTTTGATCCCTGGTGCTGCAAAAAAAAAAAAAAATAACCTTTTTATATGTGTACTGGGGATTCAGCTTTGGACCTCACACGTGAGGCAAGTACACTAGACCCAAGTCCTAAGTAAAATAATTTTTGAAATTACAATCACCTGCTAAAAATTTTTAAATATCAAAACGTAGATTTTTTTTCCTAATAAACCAGGTAGTGAGTATTTTAGGTTCTGTGGTAAAACTTGTGTCTCACAAAAATAATGAAAAACTAACTTCCTGCCTGTAAGAATGTGTATCTTTCCTGTTTTCTCTTTAGAAAAGAAAGAATAAATTTCCACTGTTGGATTTTTTAAAAATTAATTTTATGGGTATACTTTTGATGTAGATAAAGATCACATCCATAGTTGGATTTTAGTTTGCAGTTGAAACTACAAAAATTTGGGCATATAAATTATCTAGTCAGTTACATGAAGCATGTAATTCTTTTAAATGCACCCTGTAGACCTTTGGCATTTTTTTATTGTCGTAGGCTGAGTGATCCATCATAGAAAATAATTGAATTTGAATAATATTTTGCTAAAGGAAGAACTAAAGAAGCAGAAGCACTTTTATATGCATGTCTTGATTGCTCTTATTTTTAGTTTTTCTGCTATTCAAATATGAAATTATGTTCTCATTTTTCTATCAGGTTCCCTTCTTTGGTCCACTTTTCGATGGTGCTATTGTGAATGGAAAGGTTCTACCCATTATGGTTCGAGCAACAGCTATAAATGCAAGCCGTGCTCTGAAATCATTAATTCCATTATATCAAAACTTGTATCCTTTGTTTTAAACTATATGGCTTCCACTATAATGTATGTCTACTTTCCAAGGTAAATATTTCTTATGTGTTAAGACCTTTGAATGTCTGCTAATTAATAAATAGATGATAGAATTCCTCCCCAGTGATTGATTAGTTGTGATATTTGAATGAGGTATTTGCTTGTACATACTTTCAGTCATTACTGATCTTTTAACTAATTAATTACAGTTCCATTATTTTCCAGGACTCTGCCATTCTAGAAATACAGAAGTAACCAAAACTGTCTTTGTAAAGAACTCAGTCTAGTTGGAGAAACACTGTTTTCAGTAGTGTTTTTGAAAAGATAATATGTAGCATGTATACCAACAAAGGCTTCTCACTCAGCTAAAAGAGGTGCTGCTATCAGGAAACACTTGTGACAAATGTGATGATTAAACCAATTTTGATGGACAAGGACTAATTGATGCAGTTAAGGAGAGCTTTCCTAACAGGGACAGTGTAAACAAGGACATGGAAGTCTAGGAATTCTCAAATGCTGGCCTTGGGCACTTTATTTAACATCTCAGAGTCTCAGTTTACTTACCTATAAAATATGAATGATATATGTAGCTCATGGTATTATAAGAACTAATACTGACTCATACATAAAGCACTTGAAACAGTGCCTGGCATGAAATAGGCACAAAGTTTTAAATTCTTTTTTGATACTCCTTTCTAAAGGAATTTGTGTTTTCCGTACACTTTTCCGATGTGATTAAAAACATTTCATTCTTTTTCTTTTATATAATAAACTGCAAATGTTAAGATTTTTAAAAGAAGGCTTTAAAAAATGTTCCATTTCACATGAAATGGATTTATAACTTGGTAATCTGCCATGTGTATTTTCTTTTCTGATGATATCTGCTTAAGTACTCTTATGTAATTTCTCTGTATTCTGACACTGTGAAATAGAGTTACAAACTGATCATGCTATGTTAAATTGCTAAAGCTTAATGGCATTTATTACAAATGAATTGTGGTATGTTACAGTGACATAGCTTAATGACATTTGTTTGTTTTTTGTTGTTTGTTGTTTTGTTTTGTTTTGG
>RJWM01000606.1:123747-202656 GCA_004363535.1 Dasyprocta punctata
TTTTTTTTTTTTTTTTTTTTTTTTTTTTTTTTTTTTTTTTTTTTTTTTTTTTTTTTTTTTTTTTTTTTTTTTTTTTTTTTTTTTTTTTTTTTTTTTTTGCGGCACCGGGGATTGAACTCACAACCTCGCGCCTGCCAGACAGGCGCTTAAGTCACTGAGCCAAACTCCCGGGCCTGGTTTTTTTGAGGCAGGGTCGCACTGTGTAGCTCAGGCTGGCCTTGTGCTTGCGTTGTAGCCCAAGCCGGCCTCCAACTCACAACGCTCCTCCTACCTCAGCCTCCCAAGTGCTGGGATTAAAGGCGTGCGCCACCACACCCGGCTTATATAGTCTTTTTCATTTGTGACATATCTTTACTTACTTTAAATTTCAAGTTGTAATTTTCTTGGAATGATAAGAATTCAGGAGCCTTGCATTGTTAAAAATATAATTCGAAACAAATGCCTGTCTGTTGTCCCAAACACTTGGGAAGATGAGGCAGGAGGATCGCTGAAGCCCAAGATTTCAAGACCAGCCTAAGTAATATGACCCCTCTGCTCCCCCCAAATTTATATATGTATATATATATACATACACACACACACACACATATAAATATATATACACACACACACACATACATACACACATCCACTAGAGATTACCAGTTGGAGGAAATTTCAGTGGACAAGTTTAGTGAGTAGTACAGACCTAGAAAAAAATGAATTTATTTTCTAAATCACCTGTCTGTGACTGTGCACTTTGTAGGTTTTTTGAAGATTGTTTTAAAAATTATGCAATCTGTTTATTGCTTGGCAGTAGTAAGGAGAAATTATTCAAAATGACCCTTCAGAGTTTTTGTGAACCCTGCTGAGCTCACACAGAAATCAGTGTCATTTCCATTACTTTTGGGGCCTGAAATATTGAAAGTCACTTCACACAGATGTGCCTGATTCATCAACGCATCATCAGTTTTTCATTTTTAAAGTCTACATACCACATGCCTTTTTTTGAAATTTGAGGTTCATTCCCCAGATACATTATCTTTATCATTTGTACAAAATGAGATACTTAGTGGCAAATTCTCACTTTCCCAATCTACTTTTTCTAAAGCTCAATTCTAATTTTCATCTCATTATAATGCTTTTATAAACCTTGTACCCTTAATCTGTTTCTTGGAGTATATTTTTCAGTTTATTGTCTTCTGTGTATCTCTGGAAAGGAAGCTAATCTTACATGGAATAGATTACTGCCCATGAAATAATTTTATCCACACTGTTAGCTTCACCAAAGATAGGACCGTCACCTCTTTCACGGTTCACTTGTTAGGCCAAATCACTGAGCCATGCCACCAGCCCACGTCAGAATCTTTGAATCTCACTTCGTTCATCTATAAAAAGTTGCTAATACTCATCTCAGAGTTGTTGTGAAGATTAAATAAGAGAATGACTGGATTAATAAATGTAATTTGAATTATTTTGTGTAATAATTGTTGTGTGTAAAGATTGCAGTCAATATAAAACAACTCCACCCAACACCAAATAATTACATATCCATAGTATGGTTTTTATGTTTGGTTGATTAATATGTTGGTTGGTTGGGTTGAATTCTCAGGTCTACTTCATCATGTTTTTAATAGTTAATGTTGAGAAGTTAGTTGTACCACATTGGAGAAAATTCTAGGATGAAGAAGAGATAATTTTAGCTGAAAATAGTAAACATGAAAACTTCATTTAAATCACAAATCTGGAAGTTTTCTGCCAGCAAAATTGCTTGTGGAACACATGAGATTGAAAACATTCAGATCAAACAGATTTTTCTGGAATTAGATTTTGAATTTAGAAACTACAGTATAGCATAGAAAACTGTTTTTTCATACTATTTCACTAAACCCTGCATATCTCAGTATCCATGTACTAAAATTCAACCATCTGTGGATGAAAAATACTTAAAATTTTTTCTCATCATTATTCCCTAAATGATACAGTATAGCAACTATTTACATATCATTTATATTAAATAATTTAGAAATGATTGAAATAAAATACTCAGGAGGATATTTATTGTTATAAATATTACATTATTTAACATAAGGGACTTGACCATCTGCAAATTTTAGTGTCTTCAGCAGTCTTGGATATGAAGGATGACTCTGTACACATCCTTTTGGTTCTGTTTCTCTGAAAACCTTCAACATGAGTATATACCCTAACTTCTAAAAAGTATACATATAAATTCACATTTTAAAAAAATATGTATATAAGGATGACATACTTAATATTTATACATTCAAAAGTGATAGAATGTTTTAGGATCAAAACAAGTAATTGTTTTAATTTTTTAAAAGTATCATGATGGCTAATGCTATGAATAGCAATGCTTTAGAATTATTCTTAATGCAACAAACAGACAAACAAAAACCAACATTCTTTCCAGGTATCTAATAAATGATGGCTAAGATCAAATTTGAACTATATCTCTAATCCAGTGGTTACCCACAATCTGCCAGGTTTTCCTCCCCAGTGTTGCAATTCAGTTCAAACTGCATGGTCACACTAACAAATTGAGCTTAATAGAAGAAGAAAAAAAAAGTACCTAACTGACAAAATCAGAGGTCGCATGAAGATGTTTTTCAAGTACAAGTAGCATAAGAGATGACAAGTGAAGGAGGTTTCAAAGCTTGAAGACAGTTATCAATACTGACAGATTACTGTAATTCTGGCTGCCAGGATGATCGATTTGGGCAGCATATGACAATCAATATTGTCCTCATTTAGTGAACAGCATTAGATTCATAGTTACAGAAGGTGTTCCTCGGATAAAAATTAAACTGTACTTAATGATCATAAATAGCACAATTTATGCTGTGGAATCTTAGTGAATACATTTATTGTGCATAAAATAACTGACCCAGATGCATAACAATTTATTACACTTTTTACATTTCCAATTTTTAGGAGCATTAAAATATTAACTGGTGGTTTTCAAAGCCAACTTTTACTTCAGTGCTTGTTGTAAATCATGTTAAGTATAGCAGTGTGTTTTAGGATGCATGATTTTCTCCTCATTGAAAACTTAATCTGGATCTGTCAAAAACATACATTTAAAATTTTGATACATTACATATTTTTATTTAAAATGAAAATATACTTGTATTTTAGCATAAAAAATACAAGTATCTGTTCTGAATTATATAAACTTCTATTTATAAACTCATGTAATATGCCTATATGAAGTTACTGTCCCCCTACATTTAGAATTAAAACAGAATTGTGTCCATTTTGTATTATTACATGTTTTTCAGATTAATGAAGGACAAGAGTGTACATATCAATTTAGAGTTGTCACTGAGTATGTGGAATTTGTTCTATGATCTCACCCCCATGGATACTAAAAATCTGCAGGGATAACAAACTATGACTAATTGAAGAATGATCATTGACTTCTTAAGTCCTTTATATAAAATGGTATAGTAGTTGCATAAAACTAAGTCCTTTGTATAAAATGGTATAGTAGCATAAAACTAATGCAGTCCCCCTGTATGCGTTAGAACATAGTCATGTCCAAGATCAGGAAAGAAATGTAGAAAATTTGGGTTTTAGGGCCAGGGGTAAAGCTTAGTGGTAAAATGTTTTCCTGGGTTCAAGGCCCTGGGTTCAATCTCTAGTATCCTACCACTACCAAAAAGGAAAAGAAGATCCGAGTATCAGAGGGTGGGATTGAGTAGATGGGATGCAATCTGTTAACGTTCTTGTAATTTGTAACTTTGGCAGTGCTGGCAAACCTTTTAGAACTTTCAGTGATACAAATAGCCCACTGCAGCATGCATGTAGTAGGTCTGCCACCACTGGCCTAGGACTTTGCCTGTATGTATGTATGCATGAATGAATGTATAGTGTGTATATAATCTGAAATATACAGTATAAGGGATAGTATACAATTAAATGACAGCTTTAAAATATACTTTGTACCTAAATTTAATACTTTTTCCTACCACAACCAATATTACTTGATTTTTCTAATCTGTTTAGATTGACTTTTTCTTAAACGCAGAATTAGGTTTCTGTTTAACTTTATCAGACAAATTACCAGAAGTCAATGATCATTCTTCAATTAGTCATAGTTTGTTATCCTGGCAGTTCTACTTAAATGTAGAGAACCTGTTGTAAAAGTATGAGAGCCAAAACTAAATGAAATATAATTGATCCATCCTGCTAATTCAGTTGCCTTTCATTATGGTAGGACATTATAAGACCTGTCAGGGGGCCATCAATATTGCTGCCATTTCATGTTAGTAGATAATGAGTTCCTTAAACTGCATAATTCTATGTATCTACTGTCTTTTGTAGATCATTTTCTCAGAAGACAATACTAGTTAAGTATGGGCTGTCCTTAATTTAATTTGCAGAAAAGAGGGTAATAGTAGCAAACTCAGAATTGGTGTAAGGATTAAATGCATCCATGTGAAGCTCTAAGCAACCTGTTTCTTCTGCAGCAAGTGCTCAGAAAATGATAGCTACATGGTAATTGTTGATATAATTGTTTACATTGATCCTGGAAATATTTGAAAACACAAACCTACATATACTAAAAGAAACAGATCTACATTTGTTGACTACCTTCAAGCGACTCTTTCTCTCTTACCATCTTAACTGTCCTAGCCTTGTACTTCTCACTGTTGTGCTGTCAGACAGACCTATACTCCTCCCCAGCTTCATGCCTCTTCTTTGCTGTCATCCTACCACAGGACACTGTAGTATGTCCAACTAAACCATACTTGTTTTCTGAGCCCCCTTTTCTTTCAAATCCATGTTTTTAATCCCAACCGTGCCCACTTGTATTGTTTTCTACCTAACATTTCCATTCTTCATGACCTAAATAAAATATCTTTGGTGGGGGGACAAAACAATACCTTGATAAGCAAAATTACTGTCTCATGCTGCCTCAAAACATTTTGTTATACTATTTACCATATGTGCACACATATTAACAAGTCTTATCCTCTTTATTTCTCTAACTTCTAGCACAGTACCTGGCCTAATAGGTGGCTAGTAATTTATTATAATAGGACAAGGATGGATGGATTCTTACCTATTCATTTTTTTTCCTCTTGCCAGTGTATTTTAAAACTTCATTTGTACTTTTATTCTGTATATTTTTTATGTGTATGATTAGCATGGATTTCCTTTTAAGAATTTTCAGACTTCAAATCTATCTTTTGTAGTAACTTACAATTTTAAGTTTGTACAGTATTAAGCTAAGCTATGACTCTAAAGAGCTTACTGCCTAGGTAAAGAGAGGAAATGTAGGACCAGAAGAAATTGCCTCTGACTCATGAATAAGCCAGAATAGTATACATACAAGCGTTTTACATTTTGACTTGTTAATCAGTGTATTTTTATTAGAGGACATTATAGTTTAGTGAAGATAATTTTTGGAAATCAGTAGTCAGCGGAGATAAAGGGAAAAGATATCTGTTCTGGAGAAAAGTGAGCTGACTTGATGACAGTGATAGATGTCTTAGGGAGAATGCAGGTTTGTGTTCCCTCTGCAGTAATATCCCTGAAAGCTCATATTTGGTGTGTGGCAAAACAGGTGTTAGCCACAGGAGAACACTAGGGAGCATCTGTGGGAATCTAGATGCAGGTGAGGTCTCTAGTTTTGCTGCTTGAACTTTGTCTTTTTTTTTAATGAAAAAAAGTCTCATCACAAAAATAAAACAATTATTTATACACTGTGCATCATTATCTTCAAAGTTGATTGAGCTTTATCATTTACATTAGTAATTCTATTAGCTGTTAATATCTGTGTCACTTATTCTTCATTCTTTCTAAATGAGAGTATTGTACTTCATGGACCAACTGGTTAGTTGTTAAATGTCCTAAGATCTATAATTATGTGGTTTTTTTATGCTTCAAAGAAGTTAAGGTAATCTTTTTAAACAAAACGCCTCACTTAAGTAAGTGATCCAGGTTCTGTGGTCTTTGAAATGCTAGCAGCTATCATATCATTGATATTAATCCTATTGTAGGACCTCTCCAAGAGTAGACAAACATTCTTATTTACCTAACATCTGTAATGGAAACATGTGAGTCTTTACGAAGTACTTGGGTAGTACTTTTAAAGCACTTTTTGCTGTGCTTAATCCATTGGCCTATATTTTGCTACCAAGTCTATTTAGGTGAGTAATTATGTGAGCAATTCTACAATGACTGGAGATATTCCTTACTGTGTCAGTTTTAATTTGTTCAGTTGTTCTTTTCAATGGTTGGCAGTTACATGCCTGTTGATGATGTTACTGGTTTTCTAGGGGGCTTCTTTACAATCATTGAGGGAATATTTTATTGCATGTCTTTGGAGGTGTTAGTTTGGTCTAGCAAATCTGACTGTGCTCTTCAAAAAGATATAAAGGCAATAAGTATAAATCTCTCAGTATGTAATAAATTTGGGATGATGGCAAAGTATATTCTGTGGAATTGAACCAGCATGTCTGAAAATAACGTTGTCTCCTAAGGTTCTTTAGAATTTTTTTTTAAAGGTTTACTAATATAGGTCAGTAGCTGTGGTAGCTGCTGGGAGTGGTGGCACACACCTGTAATCTCAGCACTGGGAGGTTGAGGCAGGAGGATTGCTATGAGTTCAAGACCACCTTGTGCCACATAATGAGTAGTCCAAACTTCATAGTGAGATCCTGTCTCAAAAAACAAAAACAAAACAAAGCAAAACAAAATAAACTGTGGTAGCTCACAAAAAATGACTGAAGTATGTGGTCAACTTCTTCTTCTCTAAATATCATTTTGTTTTGTTTTGTTGTTTTTGTGGTGCTGAGGATTGAACCCAGGGCCTTGTGCATGCAAGGCAAGAGGTCTACCACTAAGCCACATCCCCAGCCCTAAATATTGTTTTGATTCTAGAGATATTTAAGTTTTCAACCTCTACCAATAATTTAATGACAAACTTAAGAATTAAGCAATTTTGGATCATTTATTCACCAGATATTTATTGTCTGCCCCTCAAATGGGAAGCATTGTGAAGAGAAAAGTTAGGGATAGAAAAAATCAGTGCTTTTAAGAAGTTTACAGTCTTGTGGGAGAGGAGAGGCCTGTGATTGAATGAATAAAATATATACTGATGAGAGTCCAGTTCTGACGATGTGTACAAAGTAAGGCAGTAAAGGTGATTAAGGTTGAGTGGAAGTAAATAGGGGGCGAGAGGAGAATGAAAGATGGTTTTTCCAATGAAGACTATTCTGGTAACTACTTCAGAGACACATGGGACCTTATGAGACAAACAGGGTCAGGGAAGTCTTTCAGGAATAGGAAATGGGCATAGAATATAAAAGTATATGGTCAAGAAATTCAAGGAGAAGCTAGAGATGTATGTTGGTTGGTGGAGCACTTGCCTGGCATGTGTGAGGCCCTGAATTCAACTTATCCGCAGCAGAAACTATGGAGATGGGGGGTGGGGGTATGGAATTCATGCTACTGAATGATAAAAGGCAGACAGAAGGGTAGCAGCAAATAAAGACCAAGAAATAGATCAAAACCAGATACTGTAGTCAAGCAGAAAGAAAAGCAGTGTAAAGTTGATTTTTTAGTGCTTCTAACAATAATACAGTAGCCAGTATCTAAAGTGACAATCCATCTGATTTTGTATGCTTTTACCTGTGATCGAGCAGATCATTTAGTTTGAATTTATCATTTTTATTTTTATGTTTTAGAGAAGCCCTTCCAAACTAACTTTATTATGTTCAGAGTTGGCTAATAGCTGTAGTAACCAGTATTATTTTTTTCTTAATGAGATGAAGAAGGTCTCTAAATATTTGATTGTTTTGCTTTGTGGTACTGAAGAGTAAACCCAGGGTCTTCACATTGCGCCGCATTCTGAAATGTCTTTTTTTTTTTTTTTTTTTTTTTTTTTTTTTTTTTTTTTTTTTTTTTTTTTTTTTTTTTTTTTTTTTTGGATATAGGGTCTTACTAAGTCACTACATTGTACATGCTGGGCTGGAACTCTAGATCCGTCTGTCTCAGCCTCTCAGAATGCTGGGATTGCAGGAGTGTGCCACCACACTTGGGTAGATGTTTGATAATATTTACACATATTTGCCAGTTTTTAAATTTTTGCCATCTTTTAAAGACCATTTGAGATTTTACATTTTTTATGTGATAGACTTAGGGTGGATTCTTGTCTTACAATCTTTCACACTTTTCATAAAAGATGCTTTTCTTTATTACAGTGCTTTTATCCATTATTACACTTTTAACACATTATTGTTAAATGAAGTGCTTTCATCCTATTTTATAGTACATTGGGCTTTGTGGCAAAAAAAAAAAAAAAAGCAAAGGAAAAGGAAGCATTACCACCCTCTTGTCTGCTTTGTCAAATCCAGTGTGACAGTATGGTCCACGTATGCCAATGCAGACAGTTGGGTCACACACACGTATCATTGCGCCAGAAAGAAGATAAAGAATGCCATCAGGATATGGGTGAACAAGTCTCTAAAAACAACCAAACTGTATGTTTCTCTTCTTCCTTGTTTACCTTCTCACCTAACCAAGAATGAGAATTTTTTTTTCTTAATTCAGTGTTTTTGAGATGAAGGCACATCAGTATACTCAACGTTATTATTCAGCACACCTACTACATAATATTCATATTGTAGTGTAGTCTTTGTTTAAATATAAAATTAACTAGATTCAGATGCTACTTGGTCATTTCAGAGAGCAAAATAAAGGATATAAAGCTTAAATCAGACTTTTAACTTGTTTGACATAGGAATTAAAGTGCTTTTCATCTGTTCCTTTTATTTTACTAAGCATAAGAGTTTTTCATATTGAATGTTTACTAACTCAATACTAGAATTAGAATTAAACTATGGGTCATAGATCACATTTTCTTCTAACTGCTTTTCCTCTCAAACCCTAAAATACAGCCTATTTAAATCTTAACTTTTGCTTGCCAAACCACTGTTACCGTCCATCTGTTCATGCCAATTGTAAAGAAGGTTCGGTTTTTAGTGAAGCTTTGCATTTCACATAAGGTATGTGAAGTGAAATTTCACAAGGGACAGGATGGATCCTGATTCTTAGTGATAAACCTTTAGGGCCATCAGGGTTGGCATATGGTCCAGCATGATATGAAGGCTTGGGTTCCCTGGCTTCACTTCTTTGGCGTGAAGCTGATAAAACCTGGCTCTTGAGTATTATTTCACTGGACACCAATCATGGGCAGCAGGAACTGCCCATTTAACTCTCTGTGGGAAGGAAGCCCAGAGAGCATTCACAATGGTACCATTGTCAAGTTGCAAACTGCTCTCAACAGCTTGACAGCTAGGGAGGAGGGGAAGGGGTTGCTTTACTAATTGCTGTTCAGAAAAGAGAAGGAACAAAAATCACTGTTGTAGAACTGATGTTTCTACATTTACTTTCTTTATAGGAGTGTTGACTTTTATTTAGCACATAACTACCATCAAAAAGAAATGAATACATTTAAGCAACCACCTGTAGTAATCCCTTGATAACATGCCATTATCTATTTTCAGCCACTAAATTATATCAGAGAAAATGTTAGCTTTGCTTTATGATATTCTTTATGTTTAGAGGAAAATAATGTATTTTTACTCCATAAAAATTTTAAGTAAGAGGGAACAGATTAAAACCTCCATAATTCACGTGTCAAATAAGATTATAAATTAGGTTTAATTTCCTTTACACTTTTTTAGGATTCCCAAGTGGCATCTGAATACATATTAGGCGAATTAGGATAGAAATGTAAATTAATTTTGTGTAACAGTTACAAATGCCAAAAGAATACACTAAAGGTAAATTAGTACATCTTAAGTTTAAATATTATATTTATTACTTAAATGAATAACTGATAATCATTTCAGCCATACATAGCTATCTTATTGAATTATGTCTGGTTTTGGGTATCTTTTAAAAACGTGAGGGTTGTTTTCTTTTTTGATGAAGTCTTGTATGTTTTGATATTTGTATAAACCCTCCTCCACTGGCCTTTCCATTTTCTTCTGGTCAGTCCTGTCAGCAAGCAGTTGGTCATTCTGATGCAAAGAAACAATGACTACCATTTTTTTTAATTAAAGCTTTTCTCAGCCTCCAGGGATTCTGATTCCACAGTATATTTCTACAGATGATTTTTTACAGCTGAAATTAAGTTGACAATATTGCAGTATTGTAATTTATGCACCTTGTGTTTGCATAAGATAAGGAAAAGACTTTAAGAAAACTTTTTTAAATCTGTTTTTAATAAATGGGATGTTCTTGCTGAATTTGGGGTAAGTCAAATGCATGTTTTGTAAAACTGGTAAATCTGTAAAATTTACTGGTATTCCATCTCCTCATATCCCCTTAAGTGATTTTAGTAAATACATCATTGCAGTATTTCAAAAACAGTAATTCATTGAATGCCCATTCTTCCTTTTACTGAAGAATAGATTATATTTAAGTCAAGATTAATGGATAGATTTTGATGTTAAAGTCCAGTGTCTAAGCCTATCATTCCCTGGGGGCATATAGTGCATTAGTTTAAACCAATATGCTCCTTATCATAGATTCTATGACACTGTCTTAAATGACAGTTTGCAGTACTTTGTTTCTACTTACTATGATAATAAAATCACTTTTTTTGTATTCTCAATAATTACAGCATTTAAACAAAATCTTAATTAAGTTAGTGCACATTTAGGTAGAGATAATGCTTAAGTAATTGTACACTGTAAAATCTCACTTGTTTGATTATTTCTTTTCTTTTTACATTCTTCTTACAGGGTCTTAGTTTAGTTAAATACTAATATATTTGTTTCCTCAACTTTAATGTTATGAAATTTTTGTTCCTAAAAGGAACTACACAAAGTAATTATGTTTCTGTGTCTCCCCACTGTTTTTAAAACTTCTGCTCTAATACTAGTGATTTCAAAGCATTTATGTATTAAGAATGCCACATTACTAAATTAATGATATTTTTTCAAGCAGATCTTATCAAGAATGAAAGTACAAGATATTATTTTCATTACATTTGAAATTCAGAAAACTTAGTTTTTCTCTTAGATGTTTTGCTTCATTCAACTTTCATGAAAGTAGGATAGATAAATACACATTTTATAATCATGTTTGGGTTTCTGGAAATCACCAGTGATTGTTAAGATTATTAAACCAAGAAAGATTTTTAGAGCCTTTATATAGATTTAAAATTTTAAGCCTATTTATTTAAGGTTAATCTTTTAAAGTGTATTTACATGAACTTTGGTAGAAGTGAACTTATCAACTTTTTAATGTTGTCATTTAGTAATTGATTTATGAGCAATTATATATGGTACAAATTTTATTCAACTCCAGTTTTCAATAATAGGGGTATCCTCACACTGCCTTAGCACCTGTTAAGGATTTTGAGTCATCTGGCAGCCCATGGGACTGAGATAAAGAAGTACCAGGTGTCCTGCCTGTCTCCTAATTGAGACGCAGTGAAAACAATATAGACTTGGCAATATGGTTAAAAGGATGGATTAAAGCCCAGCTTTGTCTGCTCTGACAAATCACAGCTTTTCCTTCATGGTGTAGATAGTATCAACTACTAAAGAATTTCATTAATATAAGGCATAAAAATAGACAGTTTGTGATAACCTGTTGCAGACTTTCAGAATTTCTATTAATATAAGTAAACAGTACCTGGGTTCATGCTGTTTGTTAAGCAGAATTTTGTTTTTGTTGCACATGAACTTAAACTCCATGCTTTTTTAATAAATTATAGTAGGAAAAAAAATCTCCTCCTGCCAGATCATTAATTTTCCACATCTTGCTTTGTGAGATAAGCAGTATTGTTTACTTTTCTCTTATAAATGAACAGTGCCAACTAGTCCATAAGATACTTGGTCACTCTGTATATTTCACAAAATCTGCTACTTTACAACTAATAATAGCATCAAATCCTTGAAATGTACTTGGAAAATGTATCCACCTGTGTATCTCAATAAAATTCTTATTTTTTATTAGTCAGGACTATGCAATGATACTACCTCAGATTATTTAAAGATATTGCAAGCCCTTTAAAACTGAAATGTTAAGTGACTTGTTTTAGAACATCTTTATTTTAGAACATGCAGGGACTTACTGTAGTAATTAAATTATAATGCATATGGCAGTATAAATATTTTTCAAAACTTGCCAATCTTAGAATTCAAACTTGTAGTCATAGCACTTTAGAAAATAGGTAAAATGCTAATAGATCATTTTCCTCCACACAACATGTAGATCATTGGATGTAGAAGAGCACTGGCCTTGTTAATCAAGGTTGTAGCCCCAACTCTGCCCATTGGCAGTTTTGCTTTTCCAAGCAAACTCATTGAGGCACGGTTTATTGCTGAATAAACATTTTTCTGACTTCATTAAGTTTTGTGAAAGTAATGATAGATTTAGCCTCCTTCTAGTTTGTATTATCCTAAATATTCTCAAATTATGCCTTGTCTTCATTTAATCCTTCTCAAATCCTTTTTAAAACTTAAATATATACAGTCCCCAATTTGAAATGTTTTGACTTATATTTCAACTGTATGTCATGTGAAAACAATACACATTCAGTAGGAACCATACTTCAGTTTTTGGTCATTTCCTGAGCTAACAACATACAATGGAATATAGAGTACTCTCGCACTCTTGGGCAACTCCCTGACAGCCAAGTGATTATTAGGTAAATATCCTATACTCTGTAATATACAGTGATACTAGGCTGTAATATTCCATAGGTTGTTAGGTGACTTAAATTTACTTTCAACTTAAAGCAAATTTATCAAAAAGGATCACCATTGTAAGTTGAGAAACATCTAATTTAAATTTTTCCAAATATTTTTCAAGGATTTTCATAAATCTGGCTAACATGGTTTAAAATTACCCTTTTTTTATCTGTATAGATTTTCTCAAAGATTCTTCTCTTCTCCCTTCTCTATGGATGGCTATTAAATTAGTGTAAAAAAAAAAACTCATTGTCTCAATACCATTGCAGAATTTATGAAAAATTTTTAAAAATTGTCAGTTTAGGGAAAATGTTCAGTGCTGAATTACGAGTTCTAAGTACTTTTGACATGTATAGACTTTCTCTTTAATCAATTATAAACATTTAAAGAATTATCAGTTGGGCGTGGTGGCACATGCCTTTAATCCCAGCACTTGGGAGGCTGAGGCAGGAGAATCATTGTGAGTTCAAGACCAGCCTGTGGTACAAAGTGAGTTCAAGATCAGCCTGAACTGCATAGTGAGACCCTGTCTCAAAAAGTAGGGCAGGGGATTTAGCTCAGTGGCATAAGCACCTGCCTGGCAAGGCGTGAGGTTGTGAGTTCAATCCCCAGTACCAAAAAAAAAAAAAAAAGAATTATCGGTTTTCTTTTCTTATGTTACACCTTACATATTTATAAATTGTGCCTTATTCGTTTTTTATTTTAAAGAGGGTCAGCAAGATCAAAGGCTTGGGTGTAGTCAAACTCTTTTCTCATAAATAGGATAGCTTAAAATTGGCTTTGATAGTTTTCCCATCTGAACTCCAGAAAGCCTCTATCCTCGTGCTTGTTCTCCCAATAATCTACAATTTTTTATTGTACTTTAGATACTAGTAACCCAGTAATTCTGTTTATATTTAAATTTAATTGTCCATTTTGTGGTTAGACTTGTGGAGACTGATGTCATAGGAGCAAAGACCACGTGTTCTATGTGTTTCTTTAGTGCCTACACAGATTATGTAGTTTACAGATACAAGTCAATAATTAAAATTACTAAATTTTTACTATTAAAATTCTCCCTGCCGGGCATGGTGTAAAATGCCTGTAATTCCAGCACTTGAGAGGCTGAAGCTGGAGGATCACCTTGAGTTCAAGGCCAGCCAGGGCTATGTAGTAAATTCAGGGCCAGGTTGAACTACAAAGTGAAGACCCTGTCTCAAAATAAAAAATAATAAAAATAATTCTCCCTCTTCCTATGACCACCATTCTTGGAATCTTCTATACAGAAAAAAGATACAAAATTCCTACATGCTAAACCTGCAAAGAAGCAACAGAAATAAGATATCTTAAGTTTACAGCAAATGTTCACTAAATTCAGAATTTCAGAGTAGGCCTTAAATCCCTGAGACAGTGCCATCGAGCACATATACAAACATTTCATTCTTGCTTTTTCTTAAAAAGAACCAATAGTTTTTCTCTTGTTTAAAAAACAAAACATTGACCCTGAATGATACAGATTTTTGATAACTGCCTGTTATTGCAATTTTCATAATCCCTTTTAGTGAAAATTATACTTTATATTCATTCTTGTGTATAATACATATTTATGTATACATGCAACACAAAAAAATTCCATTTCAGTCTAGTTATACATCACATTTGAGCTAAATATATAACCTACTGGAGTGTTCTATGAAATTGGTGATCATAAAACTGGAAGTGTTCCCATTTTTAACATTAAAAGCAGTTGAGAAGTACCAAATTAAGAGAACTATGGACAATGAAGGGTTGTTGCTTTTTTAAAGCCAACTGTCTTTTATTTATTCTCCCTAAATGTTAATAAGAGTGAAATACTTGGTACTGCTTAGCCTTCTGTAGTACCTGTTTCCCATGAGAAATCAGTTTCTTCACATAAAGAGAATCAAAAGTCCCTGTGTAGATAACACAAATTAGAAATATTGCCAGTATTATCAAAGAGTTCTTGCACATGAATATATTTCTTTATATGACATTGAAAACTGTCCTCCTAGAGACAGCACCTGCTATTTGCAAAGATGTGAGCCAAGCATCAAAATAAACTATTTTCAGCACAGATGGAGGGGCACATTTGAGTTACCCTGTATTTGTATCCTTTCTCTTTAACACTCCAGTGAAGTAAATAGGAGCAGTTGGTGGTATCCCCATTTAACATACGGATAAACTGTGGCAAAAAGAATTCATACTTCACTTTGCAGGACCAGCCTGAAATTGAACTCCTGCTTCTTAACAGCTGCTTAAGTTTAAAATTAAAAAGTTACTTAAAATGCATAATAATATTAACTTAATATTAATGAAGTGAAGATTGGGTTTAAACTATTTCTGTGTTGTGGAGAATGTTTAGTTCTCTTCATTATTTTTAGAATAGTAATATTCCTTCCTCTTTTCTGCCTTTGCAGAAAGGAGGAAGGAGGATTAGTGGATAATTATATTGCTGTGATTGCAGCACCTGTGTGTTATTTCCTTTGATTGGCTAGTTCTGTATTAAAGATTCCTACCAGCTAAAAGTCTCCCTCATCAAATGTTTTTATAGCTAAATTTAGCTTGAATTTTAAATTTATAACAGAAACCAACTCAATTCAACTTAAATCAGTATTTTAAATTTTTGCTTTGAATATTTTACTAGTTTACCTTCTCCTTTTTATCATCTTGCCCATTCCAGTTTGTTTGTTTGTTTGTTTGTTTTAATTTAATGCTATTGGCAGCACTCACAGCTGGAATGTAGCTTGAGTTGTCTTCTTGTTGTTAGCTGTCAAGTTTGTGTATTCCACTCAATTAATAGGTACTAATAACTTCCCTAGAGAGCTACCTTTTAAGAGTAAGCATCTAACCTATTATAAGGAGATATAGGAATTAACTACTTTAAATTCTGATTACAACTGTAGATGTTAATAGCTCTATTTGGAAGTTTGTAATCATTACAGTCACAAAAGTACCTTTTGTGACCTAAGACTAGGACTTAAGAGTTTATTATCTCTCCTTAGAATATGTTCACTGAAGTTTAAAAAAAAAAGGTAAAGGTACATATACCATGTGTTGGATTAATTTGTTTTTATTTATTTTGACTACATCAAATTTAGGAAATTACAAAGCACACAAAGCTTTTCAAAGGTGTGTTGCAATTATTTACCAAGGCAATAGTGTTTTCTGAAGTTAATTCCCTACAAGAAACTTCAAGTGTTAGCCTGTGCTAATATGTGATAAGTGCTAGTTTTTCATTTAAACATCAGCCATTAATGGTTGTTTCCCTTCACTCTGCCACTTAGATTTTTTAGAAATCACTTAAGAAATATTTCACTAATGAGGTTTATTGTAATTTTATTAAATACCTTGTGTTTTTATATAAAATAAAAATGCTGTGTCTGGATAACTTTGGTTTTGTGCAGCTATTAGAGTTTCTGAGTTTTATAAACCTTTTGTATAACGAAGTAAAATTACTCTTCAAAATGTGTTTTATTTAGATACTCACTTTCCTGCATTGATAAATTTACTACATTGGAAGTGTCCTCCTTGTTTTAAATATTGACATTTCCTTTCTTTTTGCCTAATTTTTTGTGTAAACTCTAAATATAATAAGATAAAGTAAAATATTTCATTTATAGGCCTCTGAAAGTAGAGCATTTTCAAAGCAGGTAGGTGTCTCCACCCTACTTTTCATGAAGCGTTTTACCCATTCAAGCAGACTTTTAAAAACAGCTTGTTTTGATAGCAGACTGTTCTCCTGTGGGCCTTCAGCCTTTGCTTCCTGGCAGCACCTTTGGTGCGAAAAGAGAGTGATCAATTGGGAGACTATCAGTGCCAGCATGCATAGAGTGATAAGTTAACACACCACTGGGAATTTCTAGGGCCCACCAAGATACTTCACTTCTAATGTGCTAACAAGCTCATTTTTCTACCTCTTGCCTCTTCAGTTATTTTTTTTTCTCAGAAGAGCTTAGAAGTTGAGTGCATCAGGCATAATGAAAAGCTCTGTAGGAGGGAGAAGCAATAACCCCATTTTTCCCTTTTCAGCCAAATAGAAAATTAGTTTCTGGTAATACACAAAGGCCAGTATTTTTTGTACAAGGGGCACTGCTGTGAATCAAAGGACTCTATTAACTGCAGAAAATTCGGCAGCTGTGAATCTCCCCCAATGAAAAAAAGTACTTTCCAACAAGTTGTGAGATATGTGGTATTATTTAGATTGAACCATCAGTTTCATCCTCTTCCATTTATAACTATATACCTCCTTTAAAAGAGTGCTATATTACTTTCCTATGTTAAATTGGACTAAAAAATGACTATGTTATCCTTCTATAAAATCCTTACCACCAGTCATTTTAATATAGCATCTTGTCCTGTTGCTACCCATTTCAGAAGTAAAATTCTTTTGAAGTTTAACCCCAGTGTACAAAATTGAAAATGATGAATTGTAAGGAATTGGAATTCAGGTTATTCAATATCTGATGCATAAAATAAATTGTAATACAAAAAGTATACAAATCATTTAAAGGGCAAAAGATATCAGAATCAAAGGCAAATTTATAATGAATATGTTGTAGTCTTACCTTTAAATTTTAGACTTTTTCCTCTTAATCAACTAACTTTTATAAATGTAACTCCCCATGGTATCTCCAATTGAACTAACAATTTAAATTGTCTTATATTATTTGTCTTAGTCTGGGTTGTATAGACTTAGTGTACAATTTCTATTATAGAGCTTAATAATTAAGTGGCAGTATTTTAAAGGTGAGGCATTTTGAGAAGGAAATATTAAAATGGATTTTAGAAAAAATCAGTGACAAAGAACCAATAGACTTTTTATTATCTTTATTTAAATGTGTTATGTACATTTTTATTATCCTTATTTAAATGTCAACATAGCACACTGAGTACAGCAGGAAAACTTTTAGAAGTTGTAGAAGAAAGGT
This sequence comes from Dasyprocta punctata, assembly GCA_004363535.1. NCBI lineage: Eukaryota > Metazoa > Chordata > Mammalia > Rodentia > Dasyproctidae > Dasyprocta > Dasyprocta punctata. The sequence goes on from RJWM01000606.1 coordinate 141,395, forward strand.
TAACTGATTTCTCAGTTCAGGAACTATATGACATGAAGTCAGCATGTGAGTTTTTCCTGATAATTGTATGTTGCTGCCTGCTGCTCTACATTTTGACAGCCATTTCCATAGTTGCTTTCTTGAACAACAGAAATTTTCTCTCTCTTTCTCGCCCTCTCTGTGCTAACAGCACAATCAGACCTGCTGAAACAGGAAGCCTGGAGTGGGTTGTTCAAAAGCAACAACACTTCAAGGTACTGGTTGCTTGTCAATAATATCAGAGAAGAAAATGGTGAAAAGGAAGTACAGTATTTTTCTGTCAGTGTCAGTGCCCTGTAGATGCTTTGTTAGACAGTATTTAGGAGTCCTGTGGATTCTTTGCAAATATTCCTGCTTGTTTCTGTGTTATAATTGACTGGGTATTTTTTCCTGACATACAGATTCAGCTATGGAGTAACCACATGGAGTTATTCAAGGATTAGAACAACAGTAGTCTTCCATTCAAAATCGTTACAATTGCTGAGAAAATGCAGGGATTTTTAGAAAACAAAGAAGATATGCAAGAATTTTGCACAATAAGTCTTTACAAATGAAAAATTCAGAATTTTGTACGTAGTATTTTAAGCAGTCTCATAATATTTATCGTGCGGCTTTGAGAGTAAATCTGCTGATGGAAGCTGATTAACGAGGAGCCTGGGCTGACCTGATAGCTGTTGAACCCTTTCTCAAGTAAACTGTTCTCTCTTGCAAAACTTTAGTATTATAATTATTTTCTAATAAATGCGTCCCTGTTAAGCTATAATGGTATCACAAGTAAACTTGTGTTAGAAAGTACTTTTAACTTTAAGTAGGCATACTTTTAATCATATGTAAAAATGGTTAGTGATTTTATCAAGAAGTAATGCTCTAGCAACCATAATACACCTTTTTGCTGAGATCTGTTCCTTTCCGATGTAAGCTGCATTTAAATTCATCCTTAACAGAAGGAAATTCAGCTACGAGGAGCGAGCACGTTACCTGCAAACAATTGTCCAGCACCATTTAGAACCAACAACATTTGAGGATTTTGCAGCACAGGTTTTTTCTCCAGCTCCCTACCATCATTTACCATCTGATGCCGGTAAGATAAAAAGCAAGTATTAGTTACTTGTGGTTGGAACTTGAAATGCAGTACCCTTTTGTTCTAAAAAACTTGCTTAAATAAAATTCTGATTGTTGAAATATAAATACTACTTGAATTTGGCCTGTAAATTTGATTTACAGTTTCTTTTACCTAACCATGATTCCTTAAAAAGTCAACGATCTTCATAAATATACATGCATCACGTTTTATCTGAACTACTAACGACCGTGTCTCATGGAATTGTTACGGAAGTATCTGAGAAAGAAACATAAGTTGAGCATGCACTCTCAACTTTAGAAGATCAAATTTTATGGCCAAGAATACTCATTTTCTCCCTTTCTCTCTCTTTCTCTCTCTCTGTCTTTCAAAAAAGCTAAACTAGTCTACATTTAAAAGTAATTAATGTAGTAAGTTATGTTATATTTAAAGATTAAGAGGGTACTGCATTAATACAATAACTAATTTTGAAGAAATCATTAAGAAAATAAATGATTCATGGCCTTCCTATTCTGTAATATCTTGCACTCCTTATGATTGTTTCATTTATTTTCCCTCTTTAGATCATTAAATATCAGTTCTGTTTATCTGAAGGTAAGACAAAGTGTCAACCAAAATACCCCTCTGTTCTTTTCCCATTTCCCTTTTTGAAAATTAGTAAGCTCTCAGCTTATAACTCAGACAATAAGCAAATTTAACACTGCCCTGGTTCATACTAAACATTTCAGAAATTGTCACTAAAATTTTTTTTTTAGAATTATACTAACCCAGGTTTGCATGAAACACTAACGCGGTTTGGTGATTAAAATAACTAATAATAGAACCCCTTGGCTGAAACTAGTTACACTTCATTATATGGACCCTTTATTGTTTGTTTGTTTCTCAGCATGAAAGAATAGTACAATTGAACTGAAGTGGTGTGTCTTTGTATTTTGTAATGTGTTGCATTGTTATTGAATATCTTAACTCACTAAATGGTTACTCTCTGTGCGCCTTGCACTGTACTAGGCACCTGAAATACAAAGATGACTTTCAGTGGTATTCAAAGGGAAGCAGGAAAAGAGAATATGAAGTTAATCATAATAAACCTTCAAATTCTCTTTAAGTTAAATAATCTTTTTTATATTAAATAAGTTTAAAAGGCACAGCACTCCTTTTTTTTACCTTAATCTATTCTGGAAAGAAATTACTGTAGTTCTCAACTGAGGTTTAGTTAATAAAATTAAAGGTTCCATCCCTGTCATCATTAATTTGCCATTAGAAAAATAATATTACCAAAAAACTTAGATCTCTTTCAATTAATATGAAAGACCTAACAAAGAGAAAAATCATGTCAGGCTATGTTGAATCTTTTGAAAATGAAATGAAGTGTGAGATTTGCTTTAATGGATTGACACCATCTAAAATTCAGCTTGGCATTAACAAAGAAGGTAAAAGATATTGAAAGTAAACTTATGAACAGCAAAAAGAAACTACACTTGCCAATTCATTGTTTAACAGTAGAGAATTTCTAATAAAATGTCAGACTATATTAAAATAAATACGATTAATATTTATCAAGTCATAAGTTCCATAGTTGAGAAGTACATCAGTATTTTTAGACACCATTTGGACTAACTTTTCCCCTTAGATTTATAAAGGCTGCTCATTTTTAATGTTGGGATTGTTTACCAGCTGGAGCCTTTTATATTTGTCATCTAAATGTTCTTTTCATATTTTGCTTATTATCTTGTGCTTACTAAGTTAACGAAGTAAGTTATATTTTCACATTCTGAGACATTTAATAAAGGATGCCACAGTGACCGAGTTAAGGCTCTATTGACTTCATTTTTAATGTATTAGTGTTCTTACTAATTTATTTTATAAGTTGTTTAAAACAAGACTTAATACTCTTATTACTAGTTATTTAAATATTATTAATGGTCTTAAGACTTCTAAATAATAAAAATATGAATTTGAACATTAACCTAACATTGTACTACTAATTTTTTCCAGTTTTTAAAAATGTTTTTACCTTCAGGATCCATTCAAGACATGCATTCTAAAGTATTTTTGCCTGTAAATAGTAGTAGCAGTATTACTGAATACATTTATATATATAAGTTTTTCATAGACTTTAATAGTTACAACAAAGTTTTTATCACAGAGGCTCTCAGTTCATCACAATAAAATAAAATGAAATATATACTTTTATAGTACCAAAGGCATTGTAGTACCTGAATAGTCTTTTTTCTTTCATTTATTTCAGATCTTGCCTTTCCTGGCATATTCTACCCCACACATACAAAATGTTCTTTAACATTTTAAATTAGAGGGAGAGGAAGACATAAAATAAGCCATATAATAGCAATTTAGTCCTGATTTATAGTTTGCAAAAATGTTGCAGTAGTATAAAGTTTACTGGGTTCATTTTTCTTAAAACATACAATAAGATTTGTTTGCCATATTGAGGAATTGAGTTCATTCTTGCAATTGAGAATCAAATGTAGATATCATATACATATGCTATGCATATAAAATAATACTAATCAGTACTAGTGCAGTAATTTGAAATTAAATTTTTTAAAAATATCAGAATGAGGATTATAATCTCTCTAACCATCCCTATATATACTTCCATTCTGTGGCATAGTATAGAAAAATATTATTTTGGGAGACTTGGGAAATAACTCAGCAGTAGAGTGCGTATTTAGCATATTCAAAGCCCTGGCTTCAGTCCTAAGCAAAAATACATAAACTACTTTCTGAATTTTTTTTCTTATTTTGATTCAGGATGATCTAAAACTCACTTCCTGGTTAATACTAATGTACCAACTGTGATAATGTATAAATAGATGTGAAAGATTTTGGTGTATCATAATTGATTCATAAATTTCCTAACTATATTTTCTCAAATGTAATGTCTGTGACAGTAGACTGATACTTAAGGGAAATTATTTTTATCCCTAAGGTCATTGAGGGAAATATTGTGATGTCACACTTTGTTGATCTTCCATAACTACATTAAAATATTATTAGATTTTTCTCATCCTTTATGTTTAAAAAAACTACAGGAAAAAATCCCTTTATTTTTATCAGGCATGAATGTGGAAAATGTCAAATGTTTTATAGTGACTATTTTCTTGAGCTTTTTGTATATTTGTAATACCTCTTCTAACCATAAAGCAAAATAACTCTTCTTCCTGTCCAGATAACAGTAGTTCAGAAATGTTTACATCTGGCTGGGCATGGTAGCGCATGCCTATAATCCCAGCACTCAAAGGGCTGATACAGGAGGATTGCTGCTAGTTCAAGGCATGCCTGAGCTACAAAGTGAATTCAAGGCCAGCCTGAACTGCATAGCGAAATCCTGTCTCAAAAAAGACCAAAAAAAAAAAAAAACCCCAAAAAGAAATGTTTATATTTTTCTCAAATGTTGCATTGTCTTTCAGCATTGTCGTGGGGGTGTGTTTTGTCTTGTTTTTTGGTAATAAAAAAATTCTAGAATACCAACAAGCAATTGGAGTCTGTTTTACTGAAAGTGTATAGTAAATATTAGTGGTTTGTCTTTTTCAATTTCAGCATTAAAATCACTAGAACAACATAATTTTTAGTATTATATAACTTTCAGTATAGCAGCCAAAAATATTTTCAAAATCCCATTCCATAGTACATGTAAAATTATCTCTAATAATCTAAGCCAGGAAATACCTTTCTATGGGTTGCTTTTCAACAGATTTAGAGACTTTAGTTCCTTAACAATTAAGAGTTTGCAGTTTGACTCTCCCCCCGTCTCTCTCTTCTTTCTTTTTATATATGCAAACACATACTTGAATATATACACTCATGTATGTGTATCTGTAGACACACAGCACTTTCTGTAGGTATCTTTAGAAAATGTGTAAGTTTCTACTTAAAGAAATGTTATGGCTGAGGCATAAGGACCACAAATTTAAGTCCAGCCTGCACAATTTAGCAGTTTAACAAGGCCCTGTCTCAAAATAAAGAATGGACAAAAAGGCTGAAGATACTGTTCAGTGCAAAGGCCTTGGGTGTAATCCCCAGTACCACAGGAAAGGAAAGGGAAAAAAGAAAATGTTTTAAAATTAATGATTCAAAATAGTGTATATGCTGTCAAAACCAGAAATAATCTAGAGTCATTATAAATACATAGGGTGGCATCTAATCTACCTTCATTCTAACCTCAGCCTTGCTGTTATTTTGCAAAATTTGCATTGCCATATAGATAGGATTTATGATTATCAGATCTGTCTTTCTGAATCTTTGAGTACAATGGGTCGTCCAATTTTTGCCATTGCTTTAGGTAACTTTTTTTTTAAGCTCAATGTCCTTCTTTAAAGTTATTTTAAACTCTCCTCTCTGTCCCAGGCTGTGAAATGATCTGAAAGAAAATAATTTAGCTCCTCAGGAGATAGTTATTTTATAAATATCCTAAGTATTATTTGTGAATGCCAATAGGAAAGTCAGTTTCCTTTAATATATAATGTAGTATATAAATGTATTTAATGTCTTTAAAGGCAGATTCTTACTCATACTTACCACTGTATTAGCTTGAAGATAGAGGCAACTAAATACATTCTGTTTAGTGCTTTGACCTTAGAAATTTGACTTAACATGTTGTTGACTAAGAGGCAAATAATACTGATCATAAATAACATCTATTAACCTTCTATGACAATAATTACTAGGTTCAGTTTCCATGGAAAGTACTCATTCAGATGTGAATTTTTTGTAATGAAAATAATAAAGTAATAACTGAGCAGTTAGAGTACCAGGTACTATGCTAAGTACTGTATATTCACTGTCTTTTTAATCTTCATGACAATTCTATGAAATCGTTTTTTAAGAAAACTTATCCAGGATCATGTGGTACTCAGTGAAGCTAGTATGCCAGCCTAGACCTGTCTAACTTGAGAGTGTATGATCTTAACTATTAAAGTTACCCGTTAGTCTAAATATCTTTATTGTGTTATTGCTGTTGATAGAGGAAGAGAAATACCCCAGTAGCCTGCCATATTTACAAATTAAAAGATGTTAGTTTTTTTTTTTATTTTGAGTGGTCTGCCTTTCCTACCCATTGAAAAATGTTTTTAATAGCTTTAAGATTGCCAGGGGAGAAATCTGGGCTTTGGAATCAGATTTCTCTGAATTTAAATCATAGTCCTGCCATTTGTTATATCCATATGAACTTAAATTAATCTGTCCTACACCCGGTTTTCTCATTTGTAAGGAGGTGAAATATAACGAGCTTAACTTGTTTTGTTCTAAGTGTGTGGTAATAATAGTTCTTGAATATCTTAAAATGAAACCACTTATTTACCTATATTTCTATGCTCTTTCATTTTAAGTTGTATATTGTTTTCTTTATGACATGCATTACTCTACCTATGCTAATTTTAATCACTAATTTTAATCAACTCCTTTAACAATGTTAAAACAATAAGGTTATTTGAGTAATTTAACTTTTAATATAAGGTTACATTTTATAGGACTACCAACATAAAAGAGAATAAATTCTTTGATTTTTTTTCCAAAACTAAATCTGAGAGTATGTTGTGCTCTCCACATTTGAATAGGTGATCTTTTTCCTTAGAAATATTTTTAGTTTCTATCCCTTTCTGATCTTTATCTATTCTTATTTAAATTCTGTTAACTTTTACTCTTCTTTATTAGTTTTACTATATAGCTACACTTACTGTGTATCTACCACATGCCAAGATCTTTGCATCTGTGGTCATTAATCCCTTCAACTTTGCAAAATAACTGTCTCTATTTTACAAATAAGAAAATGTCTCAAGTTAGCTAATAAAGTGACAGATTTGGCATATAATTTACAACTAGTTCATGCTTATGTTCTAACATATTCACACTCTCTCTTAAGTCAGTATCATAAAGTTGCTTTCAAAATTACAGTATTTTAAAAGACTCTACCATAAGTTTAATACTTTTAAACTGGTCCTGCTTGTCATGAAGTAGTACAAAAAATCCATTGAGTTTCTTTTTATAATGTATGTATAGGTCTCTAAAGTCACACTCATCTTGTTATTTGTAGTAGTATATTGTAATCAATATAAACATCAATCAGTTTATTATACTTTCAGGTTATAGTCATAGTGTCTGTGAGTGTAACAGATAATCACAAATATAGGAACTGTAGATACTTTTTAAACTTGTTCTTGAGGATATATTAATAATAGAAGTAATTAAGTGAATCAGTATTGTTTGACTGGTAGTATAAATCAGTAGTTAGTTGAAGTCTACCTACATAATTATTTGTAGAATTTGGGTATATTGAATATATACCACAAACAGCATTTGCTAAAACATGAATAAGTACTGATAAGTGTGCACTACACACTATAAAAAGCCTGCTTTGACTCTTAGTTGACTGAAGGGGGACTTCTTTAATTTAAGGCAATAAGGGAGACATGGAGGAGTTGCTGGTCTGTTTGTTTGTTTGTTTTTTAAGTGATAAAGCCAGGATATGCACCCAGGGATCTGAAGAGAAACTGTATTTACTGTTACTGTTAAAAGCAGTGAGAGAAAAGATTTTAGGAATAGGTATAGTTAGGAAGAAAAATTTAGAATGGAAATAGAAGAAATAGCTATGAAGTAAACTTTCAGAGAGATCTGTTTTTATGAAGAATTGAGTGAGGAAAATATTTTCTTGAGTTTGCTATATTCTAAAGCAGTTTGTCTAGTAAATTTTTCTATGATGGTGGAAATGTTATATATCTGCTTTGTCCAATATGGTAGCAACTAATCCCAAGTGACTTTGGAACACTTGACATGTAACTAGTGTTTGGTACCAGGGAACTGAATTTTTATTTAGTTTAAATTACATTTAATGTGACTATAGCCATCATAGTAGACAGTACATCTCTAGATATTTTCTGAGTGCCACCAATACAATGAATGCTTTAAAAAGTATGTGTTTATAGAATCTCTCATAGACCTTTTTCTTGTTTTCTTTTTTCCTATTTGAACTTGTTTTGTTAGCTGGTAAGTATAACATTTCAATGTACAAAGTATTGACAGTTGTGAAACATCATCAGCCTAACTCATTGCATGCCCAATTATATTTCATAATAAAAACCTGATCACTCTCTTCTCTGCTTCTCAGTTAACACCTGTAAAATTCTGCACTGTGTCTCTCATATCTGTTGTCTATCTTCTCTTTTGTTTTCTCACTTCTGCTCGCTACTCCATTTCTTCATTCACAACAAAGAAAGAAATGCAGTGATAGTTCTGTTCCTCCCAAAACCTCCACTAGAAACCATTGGCCGTCTCAAGGTAAACAGCCATGGGAAGGCCTCTCCCGAAGGCCGGGAATATTATACATTATCAGAAAAGCATGGGCTACTGCTCCTCACCTTCCTTTTGCCATCCATCTGCTGGGCTTCCCTAAATGGGCCATTGATTTATATTCTTCTGTAGATTTTTCAGTATTCATCAGTTCAGATCTTCAAGAAGAGTAAAACTGAACCAAAACTGTATTTTATGTTTTCTCCTTTTATTTAAAAGGCCAGTGTCATTTCAATTAGAAAAGGAAGACAGTTGACATGGATTATAGATGACAAAAAAAAAATATATATATATATATATATATATGTTTTTAATTATAACATTTGGCCTTTTAATTGTAACATTTGGCCTTAAAAACATGTTTGAGTATTCTGTACAGATACATTTTAACACTGGAAGAAAGCCTCTTTAATGAATGGTCCTAGAAAAATTGGCTTTCCACATGCAGAAGACTTAAAGATACATTTTAATTTAGATACCCCATAAGTTCTGCACTCTTCGTTCAGTATTTGTTAGAAATATTTGTAACTTCAACTTCAGCAAAACTATTTCCCAAAAATACCCCCCATTTTGTCATGTACCTAAACCCAGAAAAAATGCAGATTAACGTACCTTGAAATATATAGAAACAATTTAAATTTTCTTGTTTTATTTGTAAAAGTTTTTTTCTAAAAGATTTTTCTTAATGTTTTATTCATTTACTCATAGAACCTACTATCTGCAAGGTTCTGTACTGTTGCTGTATATTGTAGAGTCATAATTCATAAAGACAGGTGAAAAATACTGTGTGACACAAAAGCTTTTCCTATTTGAATTTGCTTTGCTTGCTTTGAGTTTTGTTTTGTTTTGTTTTGTTTTGTTTTTTGAGACAGGATCTCACTATGTGGTTGAGGCTGACCTTGAATTCTGTATGTAGCCAGGGCTTGCTTTGAACTATGATTCTCCTGCCTCAGCCTCTTGAGTACTGGCATTGCACATGTGCATCACCATGCCTGGCTGCTTACTTTAAAATTCTACATCTACTAGTTTTACTGGTTACCCACAGTGTAACTGCAAAATTTAATGAAAGTAAAAACAAGCATTGCTTATCGCTTTTACATAACAACTTTATCTTTTTTTGACTGATTTTTGAGATGAGAATTGTGATCTTCCCTCCTTTAAGAATTTATCTGCCCTCCTTTTAAAAACCAATTTAAATACCTAGGATATATGATGGTCTTGTAAGTGCTGAGTTTGGAACTTGTTTAGAACTGTTAGGTTCTGTTTTCTTCCAGTTTGAGTAATGAAGGCCCTTTTTTATTATTATACCCTGAACCCTACAGACAGAAATTGGTCTTTCTTACCGCTTCTTGTGTTCTTTCCTGCATGCCAGAAGTGCTTTGGATCCCTTTTGTGGCCCAAAGACTTTGTTTCCCATTGCTTTTTCCAGGGTTCTGGCTCTGGAGATGATGATTGGTGCTTTCTTGCTAACATGATGACATGACCCACCAGATCACTGGGCTTTAATACATTAGCAGGCTACTGTAATCTAGAACGTATGGGGCTTTTTCTCTAAAAGACTTCATTAAGGCTTGGGATCCTCACTCCAGATTAGTAACAGACAACTTATTCTCTTATGGAATGAGAGGCTGGATGACTGTGTTAATGTTCTTGCTGTTTCCTACAGGCTTCTACCCAGAGATTCTACCCAGTGAAGCTCCCACAGCAACGCAGGTAGATGGGGCTGACCTGGCCTCTCCAATGTCTCCTCGAACTAGCAAAAGCCGCATGTCCATGAAGCTGCGTCGTTCCTCTGGCTCAGCCAATAAATCCTAAGGAGACAAGCAGCTCAACAGTGTGATCTGCAGTAGCCACCTTAGCACGAACATAATGTTAACCCTTTCAGGCCTTCAGATCTGCCATACTGTGCATGTTCCTTCCTGTACATTTATTTGAGAAAACACTGGACTTAAATAATTTGTAACTTAATATTTTAGATTTGGGCTATTTATTAAGTTCATTTTTCCCCTACATACCAAACTGCCATTTTTTGAGGGGGTGGAGTTTTATTCTATCTCTTTACCTTCCTAGATACATACATGTAAGTAATTTTACCTTTAATTTCATGATTAACATTGAGCCAAAATATAATTGGACAGATAGTCTCATTTTATTTATTGTGTCCCATTGCAGCTTTATGGTTCAATAAATATATACTTTTTTTACAAATGTAAAATTAAGCTTAAGCATTTGTAAAGTTAAAGTTACAGATCTGTTAATAAACAGGATATGTACAGATTATTTATGTCACAAAAATAAAACTCAAAGTTAAATGGTCATTTAATATCTCAGATTCCAACTGAAATAATTTTAATGTTCTTTTTCTTGTCAAGGCAATTTCTCATTTCTTGAATGTGTAAATGATGCCATGTATATCGGATAATTAGAAAAATCACTGCTGAACTTTGATTTCTGTTTAGCTTTCAAATAATTTTCTATTGTTTTGCTTTAAGTGATACCACCATTAAATATTATTTTTGTTCTGAGATTGTGGCCCATTAATATTGGCTGATAGACCCATGTATATCTGTAGTCTTTCTTCAGTACCAAAAATAAGGTGGTGGCAAGGAGGAAAAATCTTTTCTGATATAAATATGTTACTCAAATTATGTGTATTATTTTAAAAGAAAAGGGAACATGACCCAGTAATCTAAGTTAAATTTAATATACTGAACTTGCATGTGCAAGTTGGTATACATTCCACCCTCCAGGAGCATTTTCCTCTAGTAAATAAGCTGCTCACATTGTTTAAAAGTGAGCATCTCCTAAGGAAATGTAGCATGACATCAGTACCAACTGCATGTGTAAATACATCATACTGGCAAACCATAGAATACAAATTATGTATCATTCATGTAGCGTCTACAAATTTGTAAAGGGGGGGGATAAAAAAAGATGACATGGTATTTAATAAAACAATAAAAATATTCTATCACTTCCTATCCATTATTTTCTTCTGTATTTTATAATTTTCACAATAATCAGAGCTATATGACTATTGGTGACATATAAAGCATAAACTTAAGTTATCTTAGATAATTATGAAAAACAAATTTAAATTCCCTTTTCAGGATACCTTCCAACCTACTTCTCAAAGATCCTACCACAGTTTTAAAAACATAAAAAATTTTACACCTTCACCAGTGCTGGCCAAAAACTTTACCCAGAGCACTGGATTAAAACATCAATTTATCTCAGCTATATGTTTGATTTCTTAAATTCCACATTGTTTTATAATACTTCCAGAAATAAAACTCCCAAATTTTTCTATAACAGATTTTCAGAGTTCCTGTGTACTTACTTTTTGTTTTCATATAATTAAAACTAAAGTTCCAATTAATAAATGGGTAAACAAATCCCTGGAAACAAGGTTAAACATTATAGACAATTTCCCACCATTAAGGTAGAGAAATACAAAAAAGGAAAATCAAATTTTAACTGCTTACATGTTTCTGAGGTGCTTTCACTTTATTTTAAATAAGCATCTAGTGGATTGCTAATATGTCACAAAATGGGCTGAAAATACCAACTTGAAATACTAAAGTTAATTAGTACCATTAAAATTTTTGTCATCTTCAAATAACACTATTCAGTAGCTCTTTTTACAGAAAATATTTAAAATATATTTCTATCACTTTGTGGGAGAAGTATCTTTCTAGACTTAACATATACTTTTTGGAATTTCAGTCTGTGCTACTACAAAGGAAAATTTCGTATTTCATATCTGCACCATTACATTTACTTGCAAAATATATCTTCTGCCTTTGTATGATAAATGGATCCTAAGATTCTAAGAGGCATTAGAATCACTGGCATTGGGGAGATAAGAAACGTGGCTTTGAAAATACATCATGTTCAGCCAATTCTTAAGACAAATACAGAACAAAAAGCAGTCTATGTACATTTATTTGGTGATAAGCATCTTACAGATCTGAGCTATCTGTCAAGCAGTGCTCACCCAGTGCCCCAAACTCTGGGTATTAGGAGAATTGGTACAGAGTACACTGAATACAGTTTAGAAAAAGAAATTCAAAAGTTTCTGCTGGAAAGAAAATACTGACTATTGAGTGAATTGCCATTCAGTTCCATGTATTACAGGTATTAACATCTTTAAAAGCTGAACATAGTTTCATACATAATACACAGTATGAGATTTACAACAAACATTAAGTGATGTGGGATGAAACCTTTAAAACAGGGTTCAGGAAACAAGTTTAGTATTTCCAAAAAGCTATGTAAACAGATTTAAAGTAGCTCTTCCTGAATACTGCACACAAAATAGCCAAAGCTAAGAATTTGGAGGGTATCTCCCAGTAAAATAGCACCCTCCCTCCCTCCAAAAACTAATATAATAATGGACTATAACACATAATTATAAGGTTTGGGGGGAAATTCTCACACTCTCAAGAACAGCAAATATTCTCATACCCTCAAGAACAGCAAACATTTCTTGCCCATGGACACAGGACTTGAGTTGTCTCCCCCTGTAAGTTTGGCACCAACCACGTAACTTTAAATTCACAGAATATACAATGCAAAATATCTGACCCTATTGAGACAGAAACTACACAGGCGCCTGTAATGGCAAGAGAAAAACAACAAAATGTGACTACCACTTTTGGTAGCCAGAACCTTTTGTAGACAGACATGCAGGCATTCACTGTGACTTTCCATAGGAATTACAAATCATAGGATTCGTTAGGGTTTCCAGAGTTTTGAGGGGGGAAATCCTATTTTAGTGGGGAAAGTGAAAAGGATTTTACAGCTGAGAGTCTTCGACCATGAATATTTATGCCATATACGTACCTGCTCTCCCCTGGTGGGACACTGACTATTGGGAGAGTTTTAGGAGGGAAAACATGGGAAGGAAAGAGCGTAAAACTTGCAAGTTGAAGAAAGCCCCACAGAAGTTCCCATGATTCGTTTTCTCCGAGGCCAGCCTTGAAATCGTCCTTGTTTGTCGGACCTCAGCAGCCAGGCCGCAATGGCATCTGCAGCAACAATACTTGGCGACTTTCTGAGGGGTGGCACTTATTGATGTGCCGGGTCAGTCCCGGGGAACTAAAAAAAGTGGACGGGCAGTGCTTGCACGAGAAAATTTGCTGCGCACTTCCGTCAGATGCCCCTCCGGGGCCCGGGGCTTCAGGAGGAGCCCCAGCCAGAGCAGGCAGGAGCAGCTCCTCGCGGACAGCGTGCCACAGCCGATGCTTCTCTCTGATGTCTGCGGACGGGAAGTGCGCCCCACACAAGGGGCAGGCGAAAGCGAGTGGAGCCCTGCCGTCAGAGCCAAAGCCAGAGGCCAGCACGCGAGCCGGGCCAGCCTCATGAGTGCCCAGGTGTTTGCGCAGGTAGGCTTGGCGACGGAACTTTTTGTGGCAATACGGACACACGAAGACTTCGGATACCCCGCCACCACTGGCCCTACCCGGCCCAGGCACCCGGCGCCCCAACACTCCCTCGGTGTAGGGAGCCTGAGGCAGCGTTGGCTCTAGGCGCGGTAGCACCGGGAGGCCTTGGCGTGAGTCGCTGTCCTGGTGCTGATCCTCCCTGGAGCTGTCCTTCGCCTGCAGGTGCTGATCCACAGTCCGCTCGGCCAGGTTATTTTCCTTCCCCTCAGCCAGGAAAGGAGCGATGGAGCCAGAGTCCGGGGAGGACGAAGACGACGGGGGCGGCTTCCCGTCGGCGGAGGAGACTGTGCTTGCGGCTTGGGGACGTGGCTTGTGCCAGCGGCGATGGGAGGCGAGGTTCGCTGGGCAGCTGAAGACCTTGTCGCACTCGGGGCAGCGGTACTCGACGCGCACGATGCGGGAGCAGCGGTGCTGGGCGAGCGCAAAGGGGTCAGCGTACTGCTCCTTGCACAGCTGGCAGATGAACTCCCCCAGTGGCGTGCGGCTGCCCGCCAGGCCCCGGGACGGCCCTGAGGGCTCCTCCTCTTTGATCTTCAGACCCAGGACGGGGGACGTGGTCACCTCATCGGCAAAGCTCAACTTCCTCATGGCCTTTGGCTTCTTGATGCCCGCGGCCGCTGGTCCAGGCGCGCAGTCCGCAGACAGCTTGACACGGCGCTCGCCAGCGGCCGCCCGCTTCAGGCCGTGCAGGGCGGCCGGGAGGAGCGCGGGCTCCGACTGGAGCGCGGACTCCGGGAACGGCGCCCGGAGCGGCAGCAGGAAGGGCTCCGCCAGGGAAGGCGCCGCGGCCGGCGCCCCCGAGCAGGAGAAGGTGGCCAGGGCGGCGGGGCCCCCGGGGAAGGACTCCGCGGACGCCGGCGAGCTGAGGCAGCGCTCCAGGAACGCGCGGCGCAGCTCGGCGCCCGCAGGCTTCGCGGGGCTGCGGCTGGGCCCGGGGCCCTCCGTGTCCTCGGCCCTCCACTCCACGCCTTCCCGCCCGCCCTCCCCCGGGCTCACCCCCGCAGCCCGACAGGGCGACCCCGACAGTTCCTGAGCAGTCTCCGCCGTGCGCCCCTGGGCGTGGGGACTCGCGCGCTCCGCACCCGGCAGGGAGGCGCTGGGAACCTCTGCGGGGGCGGGCGGCGCCACCTGGGGAGGAGGCAGGACCCGCTCGGCGTGGCGCACTCGGTATGAGCCGCCCGTCCGTTTAGTTCGCTTCACCAGGAACCCCCTCGGCATGGTGGAGTCGGGAGCGCTCGGGCGCCCGGAGGGGTTGCGGACCCGAGGGCTGGGAGCGGGCGAGCCCCGGAGCTGCACGGGCTTCGCCGCGGCAGGCATGCCCGGGCTCCCTTTATAGCTGAGACGCTGATCGGACCGCCCGCGGACCGCGCCGGCCAATCAGGAGTGGGAGCGGGTGCCGGGGGCGGGGCTTCGGCCGGCGGGGCTTACTCTGGGAGACAGAGCAGCGCCCCCGCTCAACCCTCCCCACGTCGGCCTCGCGACGCCGCGGGAAGACGAGGTCTCCGCGCCGTCTGTGGGGAGCCGGGCACAGTGGCAACCCCACGACAGGCCGCGGGCATAGCTGAGTAGATTCGACTCCTTGACCCCCAGTCACATGGGGAACTGAGATTGAAACCCAGGTCTGGCCCTTTGCCAGTCTGAGGCCCAAAGGCCCCGGCGCTGCGGGCGGGCGGGCGGGCGGAGACGACAGCGCGCGTCAGCCGGGAACGGGTTAACGTCCGCGGCCGGCGCTGGGCTGAGGAGAGGCAGCGGCGGAGCGGCGGGCGGCTGCGTCCCCGCCCTGCGCCCGCACTTGACGGCGGGACGCGGCCGCCATCCAGTATCGATCGCGCCGCGCGGCTGCGACGCCGTGAGGCTCCATCTGGGGAGAAGGGCTCTCGGCGGCGCGTGCGTGCCCGCCAGGCCTCTGAGCGCGGGCGCCGCACGCCCAGGCCGGCCGCCGGGCCGATAAGTGCCCCCTCCCCGAGGGCCGCGCGAGTGGGGCGGTAAGGGATCTAATTTTCCGCTGGCCTCACGTAAAGTGGTTTCTCTGTTCACACTTTCCACTTGTGCTACCCAGGGACATGACTTAATGCCTGCCTGGCCTGTTTAGCATGGAGTAGATTGAGTGAGAAATGCTGCTGGCATCAGCATTACCTCTGCCTCCCTGTGCGCCATGAGCGACACTTTGCAGAAGATGTGCTGCACACCCGGCTGCACAGATTTTCCTCAGGCCCCCTGCCATGTGCCCGGTGCCGTCCAGGAAGTGGAAGAGGCCCGGAAGTGCTGGCTAACGATGGAATAGTTAGACTGCTGATGGCCGAAGTCAAGCGCCCAAATCCATAATATAGGTAAGTACAGTGTGAGAACAAGAAAGAACTCTATTCACGTCGCCTGACTAAACCAAAATGGAGAAAAAGACTCCAGGAGTTGTTTTTAAAACTAGAATACTGTGTGACAGATCTGGTCAACCATAAAACAGATTGTCTTTCCTCTCCTCAATGAAGTTGCTTTACATGGATGACATTATTTGGAGAAAGGAGCAGAGGTGATTATATTATAATCACTGCCTATGCATTAAGCATTCTGCTTAAGTAATCTTTTTTCCACACACGAATGCAAGATATTATTACTCTCTTCTCAATGAGTGAGAAGAGCCAGAGAAGTAGGTTCAGTAACTGGCAAAAGTCACACAGAGAGCCTAGATGCAAAGCCAGGTCTGTCTAATCCCAGAGTCCAGACTCCTTGCATTGTACCAAAGGCTTCAAATCATTTTTTCTTAATCATACCCCACAATAATAAGTATGTCCTGTGCTACATACATATATAACAAAATAATCACAAAGAAATACTTCCCTTAACCAAGTGTAATGCACGCTTCTATTTTCAATTCAATTCTGTTGTTTTTGTTTTTGATACTGGGAGTCGAACCCAGGCCCTTGAAATGGGCTATATCCTTCCTTGTTTGTAATTTTTTTAAAAATTAAGTCACCCAGACTAGGTTTCAACTTATAATTTTCCTGCCTCAACTTCACAGAGTGCTGAGATTACAAGCATGCCCAACCACAACTGGCTGTGTTTTGCTTCTGAAAGTACTATCCTAGCAAACAAACTGATTTCATAACTAATGGATTATAGCCCTTTAAGTCATTTTCCAATAAATAGCATGAAATCATATAAAATAAGCAACTAAACCTGACATTTTATAATTATATTGAGACAATATTTAAAATGTTTGAAGGTCAGTCGTGGTGTACACCTGTAATAGCAGCACTAAGAAGGCTGAGGCAGGAGTTTCACAAACTTGAGCCCATGTTTTAAAAAAAAGAAAAAAAAATTCAGTTCATTAATAACATTGGTAAATTTTGTTTTCCACATTGATCATTTCTGACATGTCAGCATGTCAGTTTATGTAAAACTTTTAATTCAAATTCTTCTCAGTTCTCCTTTCTGTTCATAACCCGGATGTTTTATGTGATTTGGAAAATCCGATGTAAACATTTTAATACTTTAAAATATCTCCTTTTCCAGGGCACCTTTTCTCCAGAGGCTTAGTACTGTACTTTCTAAGAACTTCTGTCATGTACTTCCTACCAGAGTCAGTAGTTCTGATAGCTCTTCCTTTTCCTTGGCCTCAAATGTAATTTAATAACAATCTTTCTAGAAATTGAAGTAACAGTGTATACAAAAAACTTTTAAAAATATGTATCTTTAATCCACCATTTGTTCTTTTAGTGAGACATCCAAGATAAGAGCAAAGGTTTATGCACAGTGCTGTTTGCCACACTGTTATTTGTAATTATAAATAATCAGAAATTACCTTGAGTAAATCATGGTGTAACTATACTATAAATGACAAGGTAAACATAGAAATCCAATTACATGGGCAAGTATGTATATGATAACATTAAACAAAAACAGAAAGTTGTAAAGTTGACTATATAATTAAGAGCTCAATTATAAAATCTGTAAAACACTGGCAGGAAATATACCACAATGTTATAATGGCCTCTAGTTAGTAGGAATTTTAAGTCTTTGTGTTGTTTTGGTTTTTAAAGTTTTTGTTAAGTATTCTGCAAAAAGTATATACAGCATTACTCTGGTAATCAAACATACACACACATACATATGCACACAATATAAAAACTGCCTTAAATCCTTTCTAGTGTTAAATGTGATAAACCTTCCCCCTTAGGACACCACAACACCAAATGGAGAATTGTACAGATAAGTAGCATTCTCCAGGGCCACCTGTTTGAAATCTGGTCCTAGCAGAGAGGTGACAAGTCTCTATCATGCAGTCAGCTGTCATGCCATCAGCCTGCAAGCTGAAGAACATCTTTGGGAAGAGACTAAAGATTAAAAAGTGGGAAAGAGAACTTAGATACCTACTCTCACTCAAATAGAAGCCTAGAGCAGTGGTGGCAAACCTATGGCATAGGTGACACAGCCAACTATTTGTGTCACTGAAATCTCTAAAAGGTTCCCCTTCACTGACCCAGATCATCCTTCAAAATATGAGCACTACTTTCTCAACTCTCTTACTTAGATGTCACGACAAACAGGACAGTGTCAGGCGAGATCATGAAGTCTTTGTTTTATCTGCATGCTTTCTCTTGACATTGACAACTTTTCCCCCTTAAAACACTCAGGACCTGCATCAACTGTGTTCTGACAAAACCTCACACACCCTGTATTATCTCTTGAACTATTTGCACTTCAAGCTTTCTATCTCTAATTGTGGAATAAGTTACTTTGATCCAAATTCAGAAATTGAGGTAACTGAAACTGGGACATTTTCGGAAGAGAATAATTTCTTCTGGTCCTGAAATCATAGTGCATATAAAACAGGCTCAGATGACTAACTTACTTTCTAATCACTTGGATATCTAGAGGATTACTCAGGAGGAGTTTATTTCTGCTGGCACCTCTACCTAGACACGTCCAGTAAAAAGGTTAACCCCAGTAGCAGCAACTAGAGGCCTGTGGTCCTCAAGAACTTGTAAATCAACCATCTCTCCCAAATCTGAAACTGCATGCTTCAGTTGCTCTCCTAAATCTAATCCCATCTCAGTGTCCTCAGCTCAGTAAATGGCACTTTCATTCAATTAGCTGCCCAGCCCAAAACCCAAAAACTTTTGGCTCAAGCTAAACACTTTATAATCAACCCATTAGCAGGTCTTACCAATTCTCTTTAAAGCATTTCCTGAATCCAAACACTTCTTAGACTATCCGTGTACTCCGTTAGGTCTTTTGCATTTGTCCCTGCCCCCTTATAGTGTATTCTTCATTTAGCAGCAAGATGAATTCTATTAGAATATAAATCAGATAGTTTCACTCTTCTGCTCAAAATCTTCAAATGGCCTCCCATCACATTAGAATAAAATCCAAAGCTCTCATTAGTCTTTGGCTTTTTTTTTTTCTTGAGTAAAAGATCAATAACCAGTGATTTCTGTATTGAACATTTATGGAGAACTCTGTATGTTCCAAATATTGCTCTAAATGCTTTTTTATTTTATGAAAAAAATTTCATGACAAAATAATAAAGGAATAACCTACTTAATACGCTATGTATCATCTTCAAAGTAGTTACTCAGAGTATAAGATTGGCTGTTCTTAAACCACGTCTCCTACCAGTGTCTTCCCCTTCCACACTGGCTTCCTCAGTCTCTTCCAGTGTGGATAAGCACACTTCCACCCTGAGCTGTTTTCTTCTGCTAGAATGCTCCTTCTTCAGATTTGCTTGCATCTTGTTCCTTAACTACATTCAGGTTTTTACTTAAAGGATCCAATTTCAGAAAAATCTTTTCCAACCACCTTAATAAATAGTAGCCGAGCCGGGCATGGCGGCGCACACCTTTAATCCCAGCACTCGGGAGGCTGAGGTAGGAGGAGTGTTGTGAGTTCGAGGCCGGCTTGGGCTACAATGCTAGCCCAAGGCCTGCCTGAGCTACATAGTGCAACCCTGCCTCAAAAAACCAGGACTGGGAGTTTGGCTCAGTGGCTTAAGCGCCTGCCCTGGCAGGTGTGAGGTTGTGAGTTCAATCCCTGGTGCTGCTAAATAAATAAATAAATAAATAGTAGCCCTCCCACCATTATTTTGTGTCCCTTTCTTACCTTGTCGTTGTTGTGTTCTTGGAATTGAACTCTCATGCATGGGAAGCATGCACTCTATCACTGAGATACAACTCCTCTATTTTCTTTTCCTCATAGCATATATCACTTCTTGTTGCTACATTTATTCATTGTTGTTTCCTGCCCAGCTATGAGATCCACCAAGGCAGGCTCTTTGTTCATAGCTTTATGAACAATGCTGAACATGTATAAATGAATTGATTGTACAGACCTGACGCTCACTCTGCCTGAACACAGAGGAAAGAAAACACAAAGTTATAAGGATTACAGATCCGGAGCATTTAGGGACCTTGCTGCAGAGGAATGTGAGGAATAGAAAGGTCTTCCTGTGTCCTCTGCTCTTAGAAGTCTTTTCTTCTTTGCATCAGCCACTCAACTCATGGCCTAGATTCTTCCCATTTGATCCTTTGGAGTCATTCCCTACAAAATTCCCTAGAGAATTCTAGCATTTTTAAGCTTTTAAATAACCTGAATATCAGGAAAATAGGAGCAAGAAGGAAGCTGGTTGGCTACTTAGAAACACAAGACAGGCAGGAGAAGACTATGTGGGAAACTAGGAGGGCTTGGAGGGTAGGAATCCGGTTAGTGAGAAATTCAATGTAACATCTGGCTCCTGCTCTCACAGCCCCTGCAGTACATTGAGCTTCACAGAGACAGTACAGGGGCAAGTGACAGCCTGATGGGCACTGGGCGACTCTGTGCCTCGCTGAGAAAAACAAGTAAACATGGGCAAAGGAAATTCTAAGGAGCTGGGGTCAAAATGTCATCATACGCATCCTTTGTGCAAACTTGCTGAGAGGAGCACAAGAAGCACCCAGAGGCTTCCGTTAACTTCTCAGAGTTCTCTAAGAAGTGCTCACAGAGGTGAAAGACCGTATCTGCTAAAGAGAAAGGAAAATTTGAAGACATGGCAGAGGCAGACAAGGCTTGTTATGAAAGAGAAATGAAAACTTATATTCCTCCTCAGGGAAAAACAAAAAAGTTCAAGGATCCCAATGCGCCCAAGAGGCCTCCTTCGACCTACTTGTTCTGTTCTGAGTATCATCCAAAAATCCAAGGAGAGCATCCTGGCCTCTCCATTGGTGATGTTGCAAAGAAACTGGGAGAAATAATACTGCAGCAGATGACACGCAGCCTTACGAGAAGAAGGTGCTGAGCTGAAGAAAAATTATGAAAGGGACATTGCTGCCTACTGAGCTAAAGGAAAATCTGATGCAGCGAAAAAGGGAGTTGTCAAGGCTGAAGAAAGTAAGAAAAAGGAGAAAGAGGAGGAAGATGAAGAAGATGATGAATAAGTTGGTTCTAGTGCAGTTTTTTTCTTGTCTATAAAGCATTTAACCCCCCTGTACACAACTCCTTTTGAAGAAAAAAATTGAAATGTAAAGCCGTGTAAGTTTTGTTTTTAAACTGTACAGTGTCTTTTTTTTTTTTTTTTTTTTTTTTTTTTTTTTTTTTTTTTTTTTTTTTGTATAGTTAACACACTACTGAATGTCTCTTTAGATAGCCCTGCCCTGGTGGTATTTTCAGTAGTCACTAACCTTACCTGGTACAGTATGGGGGGTTGTAAATTGGCATGGAAATTTAAAGCAGGTTCTTGTTGGTGCACAACACAAATTAGTTATATATGGATGGTAGTTTTTCACCTTCAGTTGTCTCTGATGCAGCTTACACAAAATAATTGTTGTTCTGTTAACTGAATACCACTCTGTAACTGTAAAAAAAAAAAAGTTCCAGCTGTTTTGTTGACATTCTAAATGCTTCTAAGTACAATTTGTTAAATCAGTGTAAAAAAAGAAAAAATTCAATGTAGGAGCTTTAAAGGGATATAGTGTAAGACAGTGGTCAAAGACACAAGCTTTAAAATAATCTTGAGTTCAATTCCAGCTCTACCGCTGGCTGTTTAATCTTGAGTAATTTACCCCTTTGCAAAATGGGAATAGCAGTAATTATCTCACAGGGTGCTTTGGGCATTGCATGTAAAATACCACACACATGGCACACGGTGAATCCTAAATGAGTAGGAGTTACTACTTAAGTGTCAGAAGTGAATGAAAACTACTGACACTAATGGCAACCATAAATTCTGCAGAAATACAGAATAACTTGTTATATGCCTGGCTTGTATTTCTTACTTAATTATGATACAAGACAGCAATGATTCTGTATAGCTTTTGTTTTGTGTTGTTTTTTGAGACAGGGTCTCACTATGTAGTTCAGGTTGACCTTGAACTCACAGTGTAACCCAAGCTGCCCTCAAACTTGTGATCCTCCTGCCTCAGCCTCCTGCATGCTGGAACTATAGGCATGAGCCACCGCACCCAGCCCATATAGCATTTAATATGCTCAAAATTAATTTTGTATCATATGATTAAAACACAATTCACCAAACATGTAAAAAACAGAAGGCAGCAATGTGGTTTACACAATTAGGTCCCTGAGTTGAGTCAGTGAGACCTGAGTTTTGATCTTGACACTGCCATTTACTGACTGTGTGACCCCAGTTTCTCATCAGGTAGGCACAACAGTGTAGTATTCTCTGTAATGGTGAAATGGGTGCCTGGATTTTCTTATTGTAGCAGAATGTGAGAGAGAGCTGAGACTGAAAAAATAAGTCAAGGCCAGATTGCCAAGGGCATTATATGCCACATTAAACTATGTGTGGATGTTTTTCAGTATAACTTACTGATTTTTTTAAAAAAACATTTAAGTGATATCAGATCCTTATTTTGGAGGCCAGGAATGTAGCTCAGTGGCAGAGCATTTGCCTAACGTGTGCAAAGCTCTCAGTTCGTTCCCCAGTGCCACAAATATATATTTGGGGTTTTTTTGAAAGATAAGTCCAGTGGCTATATTGGAATAAAAGTGTGGGTGGAGGGAGGTGCAGAGAAATTAAGACAGTATGATAAGGTGGAATAAAGAGTTAAGCCAGAAAATATTAAAATAGTTGACAGATGTGAGCTTAGTTATTCAACTATTAAGTATATTTAAGTAATTGATTGATACATAATTATTCTTATCTGTATGAGTGTTTTTCTCCCTATGTTGGGCAGTGTAAGTACTGCACACTCCAAAATCTTAAGAGTAGAAGGAATCTACAACTTGACTTTCAGCTGGTCATGATAGGCTCTTTGTTGAAATTAGGATTCACCTCAAGAACTACAAGCATATAGGAAATAGTGAACTTGAACTATAAGAAAAGGATCTTTTGATGGCATAAGACATCATCCAGGAGGAGCATTTTAATTTGTTATGCAGGGTATATGATAGGTCTTTTCTCTTAGCCATTCCACACCCCAAACCCCTAGCACTACCTCCATCTTCTAGAACAGCGCTTTCATCAAATGATTTTACCACTTCGTTGGCTCAGCGTGTAACTCACGTGCGTCATGGACACTTAAACCTTTGTCAAGTGTTGCACAGAAACCACCTCAAAATATTATTAGAGGTTCTTCTATAAGGATTCTTCCTTCTTTACTTTCAGTCTCAAATGAGTAAGTGTTTTCTTGAACTGGTTCATTGAACATAAAAAGAGTGTGTTTGAATCCTAGCACTGTCATTTACCAATGATAGAATATCTTCAAAAACTTAATCTCTCTTACTTCTCTATCTTGAAATTAGGCATTTTATAATACATAATATAATGAGAATTAAATGAGATAAGCTAGTATCCTCATCAGTATTGGCCCATACTAGTGCTCATATCAAGTACATAAATATACATATTTGGTGTTGCTTGTAAACTTGTAAGGATGGAGAATATCTAACCTTCATTTTACAGATAATGTATTTGTGTTCCAAATAAACATTGGGGAATACTGATGAAAGTCTTTTACCTGGTTTGGATGGTGGGGAGCCTTGCCAATCTTTATCTATATCTATATGTTTAGATTTAATATCCAGTTCATATTTTGCAGTTATACATGCTGAGTTTATGTGTGTGTGTATGTCTGCCTGCCTGTCACACATTTCATGGTGATTCGTGTTTATCTTTGTAGTCTCTCAGATTTTGCTGTTTCTGATCTTGAGACTGTGTCATAGTCTCAAGGTTCATATGAATTAAACCAACACGTGTTTGGCTAACTGAACACCTCATCAGTATAAAGTCTTCCTCTTTATCAGTAGTAATTACATCACACATTTTTAATTTAGCAAAATTTATCTTTGTGATAAATGGGTGTTAGAACACTTGAATTCTGTATTCTTTCCTGACTTGAATGCTATTGTTATGTATTTAAATTCTTACTTTAAAAGCCCACAAGACAATCTTAGTATTTTACACAATTAATATTAATCAGATTTACACATGTATCCCACCTTTTGGTTTTTTGCTTCTAATTCTTTGTACCTCTGACTTCCTATCTGGGGTCATTTTTCTGCTACCTAAGACACATACTTTAAAATTCCCTTCACTAAAGATTGCCAGTGACAAAATATATCAATTCTAGTGTATCTGAAATGGTTTTATCTACAGAATTTTAGGTTATTAACTATTTTCTTTCAGGACAATAAAAAGCACATTCTACTGTCTCTTGTCTCCCATTTTTACTAATGAAAAGCTGCTGTTTAGCTATTGGTAGAAGCTGCTCTTTTGAAAGTAATGTGTATTTTTCTCTGAATTCTCTTAATATTTGCTTGTAATCGCTTAAATTTTAAGTTTTACTTCAATGTGTTTAGATATGGGTTTATTTTCATTCATCAGGTTTTTGGTTTATAAAATCAAAGCTTCAAAGTGCTGTCGGTTTGAAAAATCTTCAGCAGTTAACTTCAAATAATTGTTTTCATTTTATCTCCCTTCTAGAAGTCTGGCTGGACTATGTATATATATCTTATGCTGTATTATAGATTGTTTCTTCAGGTTTACTAAGTCTTATGGTATGTGAACACAAAATTTTATAGGACTTTAAATTCTTATTTATAAATTATACTTACAAAATTTATTTTTGTTTATAAAATATAATTACATTTGTAATTTGTATTTATAAATTTTATTTTAAAATAATACTACAGTGATTAAAAATATTTAAAAATCTAGTTCAGCAAAATTCTATTGGGTTCTTTTTTCAGTCTCAAAATTGCTGTTACTCTTTGTCTTTTCCTGTTCTCTGTAGATATCATCAAGTTGATCTTTTATGTTTTTAAACATATTCATCATAATAATTTTATAGTCTTATAGTCTGAACCTGGTAAATTCAATATCGAAAGTCTTTATGAATATTTTCCTGTTTCATCTCTGTTGATTCTTGTTTATTTTGATTACTTTATTTCTTTAACAGTGTATTTGAAGAATTGATCAAGGTATCTTTTTTTGGTGCCAGGGATCAAACTCACAACCTCAGCCTGCCAGGCAGGTGCTTAAACCACTGAACTAAATCCCCACCCCTGATGAAGGTATCTGAAGAAAGAATTTATATTTGCTTCTGCAAGGCCAGAATTGCCTTAACCTAAGTTGAAGTCTTGAGACTCATTGGCCCAGGCAATTTGAATAAAACAGTAAGTACCCAAGGTCTTTGGAGTTCCACTGTTTTGTAGTGGAGATTTCCTCTTTCATCTGGGCCCTGGGTTTTGTTTCCTATCTTCCTTGTCCTGAAAGCCTACTAAGATGGAGATTCTAATTGTCACAAGTCAAAAGTTCCATTAGGGAAGAACAGCATCCATACTTGGCGTCCCATTTTTTCTTCACATTTGGTCTGTTTATTTGTTGCTGTCTTTTCATATCCTTTTATGCCTGGCAGGCGCTTAAGCCACTGAGCCAAACGCCCAGCCCTAGTTTTTTGAGACAGGGTCGCACTATGTAGCTCAGGCTGGCCTTGCGCTCACGTTGTAGCCCAAGCTGGCCTCGAACTCACAATGCTCCTCCTACCTCAACCTCCCAAGTGCTGGGATTAAAGGCGTGCGCCACCATGCCTGGCTAAGAATATTTTTTAAATCCAGCTTACTTTGTTATTTAAACTAACACTGCTGGAACCATTAAATCAAAGTCAAGGTTTCTGACAAATACTACAAAAACTGTCCTTCAGAATGATTGTGCCTTTCTTGCTTACTTTTTTGAGACAGGGTCTCACTGTATAGTTCAGACCAGCCTTGAATTCATGGCAGTCCCCTGCGTTAGCCTCTTGAGTGCCGGGATTACAGGCATTCCCCACCATGCCTAAGTATATATTTATACTTTTTTCGGCAGGCCCACTTTACCCATTTGTTCAACTATGTCTTGTCATATAGAAGAAAAAAATGTCAATTAGATAAATCGAAGTACATTTTGTTCAAATAAACTTGTCACTTAGTAGTGACATTAAGTCTTGTGTATATTAAAATTGTATTTCACTTTTTATAATTTAACCTATTCAAATTTTCTGTTACTTGTTTTTCTTGAAGTCCTTTGGCTATAATACAGTCTTATTTATAAGACCCTCCAGAAAAAAACTGTATATTTTCAGTTTTTTAAAGTATTTCTATGTCAGTGAGCAGATGCCCACTCCTTTCCAAACACTGTCTCCCTGACTACCCCATTATTGATGCCGCCCAATCCTACTTGTCTCCCTATTACTTACCAAATGCCCCACATAACAAGGGCCTGAGTCCCCATCACCCTGCCCCAGCGACTGCTTAGTAGCCATCCCATAGATATTCTTAAATATTTCACAGTACTCCTGTGACTATATATTGAAAACTTTTTTCCACTTGACAAAAACATCATAAAATGCATCAAACTATATTTTCCTTCCATATCTCCTTTCCTTAATTTTTATTTATAAATAGTTGCTGTTTATACCAAAATTATTACTATTGTTATGGCTATTTTCTTTTAAATTATCTCTTAGCTCTTAAAAAATCTCAAAAGAATTTATTCACAAATCTACATAACTGAATTTTTAAAAATCTCAAAAGAATTTATTCACAAATCTACATAACTGAATTTTACGATGCTTTGGGAGCCTTTCAAGCTCACAGTTATCTGTTTCAATGCTTTTGGCTGACACCACAGATTCCAAATTTCATAAATATCAGTAGAGGCCAAAGTAAAGTAATAGTTGATTTGGGACAAGCCATAAAACAGTATGAACAAATTTCTGTTTATGATATGTGTACCTCTTAAAGAAAGAATTAACTAATTTTTGTATATTAAGTCATTTTATACTTGCTTACAGTATTGATTTATAAAGATACTAGCCCTTTTTATGGTCTTCTGCCAAATATATTAGTTAGATACTATGATCTATTTTTATGATTATTTTGTTTTAAATCTGATAACCACACCATTGCTTTGTTATCCAGACATCGCCCCAGCATTTCAATTATCTTAATCTCATGCAGACCCACATCAAATGCTTTTACAAACATTTAGATATATTGTTTGTCCATGGCATTTTCTTTATCCACAAAGTTGTTGAGTAATTTTATAAGACCAAATAAATCAGATTTGCCTGGCATGATCTGTCTTCATGAACAAATGCTGTCCACTGCCCATCACATTGTTATCTAAATGATTTCAGATCAATTTGGTTCACTCTAACTTGGGCAATTGCATTCTGCCAGCCCCAAACTCCCTCTGATTTTCAATTGGAGACATTATTCTTCCTTTCACTTAACAAAGTGCTCTGTGAAACAAGCAGGCAAGTATCTGAACCAATAAAGCCTGGTTTCCTGAAGATATGTGTCTGATAGGCTCTCTGAAACTATGTATTATATCCTAAATGTAGCTTTAACTGGTAACATTATTACCTAAAATCATGGTACTAGATTTCATAAGTAGTGTTTTGTTACATCAACAGGAAATGTAGGCAAAACAAAGAATATCTTCCTTTCATTTGTATATTGACTATGTGCTAATACTAGAGCCCATGCTACATAATTAGATTTAATTGAAATTGAGTTTTGTTTCAGAGATTAATAATGAGATACACTGGATGTTAA
The DNA here is from genome assembly GCA_004363535.1 of Dasyprocta punctata. Taxonomy (NCBI): domain Eukaryota; kingdom Metazoa; phylum Chordata; class Mammalia; order Rodentia; family Dasyproctidae; genus Dasyprocta; species Dasyprocta punctata. The sequence continues at coordinate 169,271 of RJWM01000606.1, forward strand.
ATGACTTTATTGGGAATCTTATTATATATTTTATCAAGGTAGAATAATCATTGTTCTTCATCTAAGAAAAATGAGCCAGGCGTAATGACACATGCCTGTTATCCCAGCACAAGGGAGGCTGAGACAGGAGGATCACTGTGAGTTCAAGGCCAGCCTGGGCTACAAAGTGAGTTCAAGGCAGGCTGAATTGCATAGTGAAACCCTGTCTCAAAAATACATAAATAAATAAATGAATAAGTAAACAACAATAGCTGTTCTATATTTCAAGATAAATGATCAAACTATTCATCACCTGTTGTATTACTACATAAAATGGATAAATTTATTGATGCTGTTCGTTTTGTATTAATATGATGGCCTTTGAAATATATGGCTTACCTCTATAAGTGACATTTGCCTAAAGCTGTATGTTAATTTTGAGATAAACGAAGGAGGCACTAAGCAAGCTAACAAATTTGATGTACTTGCAAATCACATTTTCAGGAGAGATGAACAACCTTCTGTTTCCCGTTGGTGTTCCTATATCTTAAATTCAACAAGGCTCAGTTTGAGCTGATACATATGGCTCCATGGTTCTCTACCTATATTGCTAGAAATATTTCAAATAAACAAACAAACCCAGCTATCAAAATTCAGTCGTAACTCCCAGGGAATAAATCACCTACTGGGAGAATCTGTGTGCAGTGTTTTACTTGGAAGTCATTTAAATCAGTGTTTGTAGCCCCAAATCCACGTAGTCCAAGAAATGGTAATTTGGGAGAAGATGCTACAGAGGAGCAGAGATAGGATAAATAGAAAAAGTGTTATTACTTACTAAAAGTATCATTTTTATTGATTATGTTAATCAACTTTCACAAGGCTGGGACAAAATATCCAACAGTTGTAACTTAAAGGAAGCAAGGTTTATTTTGGCTCACAGTTTCAGCCCATGGTTGGCTGGCTCTAAGCCAGAAACAAGTTGGCAGAGGGACCTGGCAGAGGAAAAGGTGCTCAACCCATGGCAACCAGGAGGCAGAGAGAGAAGAGAGGAGCCAGGAGCAAGAATTCAGTCTTCCAGGTCACGCCCACAGTGACCCACTCTTGCAGCCAGGATGTACCTCCTAACAGCACAGGCATGGCAGCACCCCCAGGATCCAGTCACTTTCCAAAGCCCCACCTCAGAACATGAGATGTTTGGGGGACATTTGAGAGCTAAACCCTAACACTAATCAAGTACTGTTAAATTTCTCTGTTCGGTAATGAATCAGTCAAAACCCAGAAGAAACATGTACAAAGACTAGAGGAATATTAAACCATATAACATTAAACCATTTTCTCTTCTAGCTTTCGTTTTTCTTATTGGTAAATTATTTTTATAAAAAGAATTAAAAACGATACTTCATGAGCTCGATTATAACTTTTTTGTGTTTTTATTTTCTGTTGTTTAAATACCAGTCATACTTATTTAGTGGAAAACATGAAATAGTCTGTGAGTGCAGGAAATGATTATTAAATAGAACAGTATTATGGTGAGAGAAAGGATTCAAAATTCCCATGTTGGCTACATTTTCTTTCCTTTTTCTCTGTGGACCTTACAGGGGTAATTAAAATACTGGCTTGACTGCTAGTGTTTATCAGAGCTGTCTGCCATTGGTAAAGCCTTTACCTGGTGGGAGACGTTGTAACTAGGGTGCTTATGTGTAAAGAGTGGTGTGTTTTCCACTAAGGCAGCTCTCCCCAAAAGCACATTTGTTGTTTACATTTTGTGGAGTAGGGGAGGCTTGTAAGAGAGGGTATAAATGCAAAGAAGACTAAACCAGGAGAATTTTAACATTGTCAATCAAGAGTTCTCATCAGAACTGTGGTACATAATGACAGAAAGTTCCTTGACTATCTTCTCAGCCATGCCAAGGATGGTATACAGTTAGTACCATTCCAAATGCATAGGAGGGAAGTTACTCTGTTACATACAGTTGATTCCTGAGAGCACCATGGCTTAACTCTGCCAAACCAGTTTTTTAAAAACAAAACTGAGAGTTATATTTAAATATAGTTCTTTAAAAACTGTGTGGTGGTAGAGCCGGGAGTTTGACTCAGTGGCCTAAGTGCCTTTCTGGCAGGTGCAAGGTTGTGAGTTCGATCCCCGGTACCACACACACACACAAAAAAGTTAACTTAAAAAACTGTGTGGTGGCACACTCCTGTCATCCCAGTACTTAGGCACCTGAGGCAGGAGGATCATCTAAGAGCTCATAGCAAGACCCTGTCTCAAAAAACAAATATAAATTTTCAATATATATATATCCTTAAATAGTACATTATAACCTGAAAATAAAGTAAAAAGGCAGCTAACTTCAAAGTATTGTATAAAGGTAGTTGAAGCAGCTTTGATAATTTCTGTTATAGCATCTATTATGAATAAAGGGACTGATTTGCTCCCCCAAAAAAGTTGTGTGTTTAACCTTTGAAATTTGTTTAACAATGAAAGCACCAATGTTACCTCAAATATTTGATGAAATAAGCATTAGAGTGCTATTTAGTAAAATGAGCTATATAGTATATTCATTAGCATTCATTTTCACTGTTTAAAAAATCTCATTTGGTGTCCAGATCAATAGGTTTTATTCCAATAACATATTGATATACAACCTAATTTTCTAAATGTTTCGATTTCAAATACACTACTAAAAAGTATAAAAACACCTAGGCATGGTGATGCACACCTGTAATGTCAGCAGTCTGGGAAGCTAAGGTAGAAGGATCAAGAGTTTGAGCCCAGGCTGGACTATTTAGCAGTTTAGACTCTGTCTCAAGATTTTTAAAAAGGGGTGGAAGAGCTGGGCATGATGGCACACATCTGTAATCCCAGCACTCAGGGAGCTGTGGCAGGAGGCTCATCACGAGTTCAAGGCCAGCCTGAACTACATAGACCCTATCTCATAAAAACAAAAAATGGGGTGGTGGTAGAGCTCAGTGCAAAAGCTCTGGGTTCAATACCAGTACCACAAAAAAATTCTCTCTCTCTCTCTCTCTCTCTCTCTCTCTCTCTCTCTCTGTCTCTCTTCATACACACACATATGAATCAATCCCTTTATTGTGAATAGATGAATGAGTCCTTTTTTTCATATATGGAGTCTATATTCATGCTCACCATGCACCAGCTTTATGTTTATACTAAATGAACATATTATATTTCTCATTAAATCAAGGGAAGTAACTGTTTATTCACTTAAACAAACACATATTTACACAGCTAGGCATGGGGCTCATGACTGTAGTACCATCTACCCAGGAGGCTGAGGCAGGAGGATTATTAGAGTCCAAGATAATCAAAACTACAGGTAACATTTAAGTTTAAAAATATATTACAGTAAAAGATAAATTAATCCCCCTCAAAATACTCTCTCTACTTCATATATACTCATCAACTGTTCTTGGCAATATCATTTTTCAGTTTTAAACATTTAAAACTTGACATATGTTGTAGTCAGTGTTAATAGGACACATAATTTTTTGCATTTGAACCAACAGTCAAGTGCAAAAAAAGTGTAGGAGATCTGTCCACACACTACAGACCCAAAGAATCCAGCTGAGCACCTGGATCTCATGGCAACGACCTGTACAAGTCCAGCTGAAGACCTAGAGCCCATGGCAGGGTCCGACTGGAGGCCTAGAGCTCACAATAATGTCTTATACAAGTCTGTATCAAGGATCTACACTGGGAAGGTCCAAAGGAAGCTAGAAAGTCTGCATCAGTAGGATGAAGGATCTGTGCCAGCAGACTGAGGGATCTGCACTGGAGCCAGGAATTGATGCTCAAAGTAAGGACCAGAGCTCCCCCGAAAAGAACTGCAGCCATCCTCAGTGACAGTGAGGTCCTGACCTCCTCTGCTGATAACAGCTGAGTTCATGTCAGGAGAGCTGGCATGACAACTTTTCTAGGAGAATCAACAGCATGCCATCATCCCTTCCAGTTCTCTTTTATTATGTTTTTGGCAACAATCCTCAGGTGGGCCTTCCACACCCAGCACCACACTGATTCAGTTCAGCTGGGTATTACACCGGTTGTCAATTCATCACACCATATTTTTTACCACCCCACACACATATGATTTGTAGTAACTGTATGTGCCACCTTTCTCATTGGGAATATTGAGACTTAAGAGAAAATCAGTATGTACTTACATTTGTAGGTTTCTTTTTTAATAAATAAGAAACTATCACTGCAATAGCTATTCCTGTGAAGCTATTACATCTGTCATCCTTGGGCAGAACCCACTAAACAAAGCTTCCAAATGAAAGAGATCACAGAAAGCCACATATAGCAAAGTAAGTAGTGGATGAAAAGGAAATGTGTGAACAAATAGCACAATGGAACCAAACCATAATAGATATCCATTAGTGTATTTCAAGAGTCTGCACAGAGCCCTATAAATATTTAATATATAACTGAGAAGGTCCGTGTGCATGTGTGTGTATATGTGTGTAGGGTACAACTGTGAACATATTTTGGACAATTATGTGTGAAATCCTCATCACAACAATTTTTGCTGAACAACTTTACTGTGAGTGGAGGGTTTTCTGAAGCTGAAATTGCTATTTGCACGATGTGGGGCACTGAAGCAATTCAAGGCTTTCTTTCCACTTCACTGGAAATGAAGATTCGCTATATTAACGTCGCTAGACACTTTTCTGGTGTGAAATTATGTCCCTCAATTACAAATTCTTCCAGCCTTCTCTCTCCTTGTTTCTCAGTTTTCAAGTCTCATTTCAAATACTTCACAAAATATTTGATCTCACTTGGCATAAAAGAAGCAAACCTCTGTTCCTTCTTTTTCCCACCTTTACATGGAGATAATAACACTTGCCTCTCTCATAAAGAGATTGTAAGGCATAGTATTTTGTAAAGTACTTTAGAAACCTTAGCTGTGAGGGCTAATGGAACTAAAAACTATTGTTATCTATGCTTCCTGTTCCTCTCAAGTTGGCCATTTCCTTTGTTTATTTATTTTGTTTGGATGTTAAGAAATACTGTTTTACTCTTTTTTCCCCCTTGGAAAACAGAAGTAGCTTTTATTTGAATTGGAACTAACAATGAAAAGCTTGCCTCAAGTTGTACAAGATTTCCCATCACTAGGCAAGTTTGCAAAAGACGCTGAGTTTCTAGGAAATTTTTCAAAAAAGTAATTGGAAAAGTTCGCAAAGAAGTATGACAGTAGTTCCAGTGTTTAAAATATCAGAAGATGTGCGATATCATATATGTACCTTGAATGCTGACGCTTGGTTTCATTTCCTTTAACGTCTTTCCACTTTCCCTTCCTTGTGACCTCTTCTGGCTTCCCCACCAGAGAATCACAAATCGCTTCCAAGAACTGACTTCAAAGTGGTCTATCTGGTAACTAAAACACCTGGATATGATCTCATCTCACAACCACGGGGCTCCCCGGATATGATTAGGTCATAACCTAAGGTTTCACAAGGACATCACAGGCACCACTGCCACACGTGCTACTCTATGGCTTTATACCTGTGCTCACCATCTCCAGCTCCGTGCTACACTAAATGAACATATTCTCTCTCTCATTAAGTTGAGAGAAGTGCTCATTTATTCACAGAACCTAGAAGAAGATTTGCTCATAGTAAGTATTCAACAAGCAACTCAAGGAAATTCAGTGAAACTAAATTTTATGCTTCCTAAGGTAGCTGAACTGCAGGAAGTCTTTGCAGCCAGATTAGACTGAGCCCAGAAGATGCTGCTGCTGTTTATTTCCAAACTCAGACCAATCCCAGCATGGAGGCCAGCCTGACAGGGCCTGAGATGTTAATCTACATCATTTTTACATCCTGCAAGCCAAATTCTGGTGCCTCTCTCTGGAGCTGCAAATAGGAGAGTACACGATAAGATCTAGTAAGATTTGAAGACCTGAGCCTCTTCTTTACATACCATGCACTGCATCTTCAGAAAGACACCCTAAAAATGAATGCAAGTCCAAGAAGAAAGTACACGCTTCAAAGTAAGCACACAAATACATTATGGAAGGATGATATTGAGGTTGGAAATTAGCTAGCAAGGCTTTGAAGCTAGACAGATCAAATCCAAATTCTGTCTTAATTGGGCAATTTGCTCTCTGTGTTACCTTGAGTGATTTACTTATCCTCTCTGAGTCACTGTTTCCTCATTATTAAAAAGATACTACTATTCATGAAAAGTTGTTGTTATGATTGATATATTGTGTCAACTTGAGAAATTCAGAAGTTTTAACTGAGAGACTCAGCAGAGAGCCAGGGTTCTTACTTTGTAAATATCCTCATCCTGTGCAAGAGGAGGGTACAGAGATTTTTGTGAGTGTTACAATGGCCCTCAGGTGTGGAGGTGGCCTGTGTACAATATAAGGGAGAAAAAGAGGCTTATTCTCCCCTGTTTTGCTGTGGCTGCTTTTGCTTTTTGCTGCCTTGAGGTGTTGCCCTGTGCCATGCCACCCTGCCTTGGAGTCAGTTGATTATGGACTGAAACCTATACAAACAGTGAGCTAAATAAACCTTTCCTTCTTTAATTTTGGGTGTTGGGTGTTTTGTCCCAGCAACAAGAGAAAAGTAACCAAGACAGCTGTGAAGATAGTTTACCAACATATGCCAAACCAAGGTAGAAATTCAATAAAAGGCATTATCATTATTATTAGACAATATAATAACTGGGTGTGGTGATGCATGCCTGTAATCCCAGCACTTGGGAGGCTGAGGCAGGAGGATCACTGTGAGGATCGGAGCCAACCTGGTCTATATAGTGAGCTCAAAGCCAGCCTGAACTACACAGCAAGAACCCGTCTCAAAAAATAAATAAATATATATTTATATCTTGGTATAGTGGCACATGGAAGGCTGTCATCCTAGCACTCTGGAAGGCTGAGGCAAGAGACTGCAAGTTCAGGCCAGCACTGGCAATTTAGTGACTTAATGAAAAGCTGTCTCAGAATAAAATATATATATATATAAAGAGGACTAGGGATGTTAGTGCAAAGGCCCTGGATTCAATTCTCCAGAACTGGATATATATATATATATATATATATATGTAATGAACATTTTGGAAAATGAACAACTGAAGGGTTATCATAACCAAAAAATAAAATAAAATAAAATAAGGCCAGGCACGGTGGTGCACACCTATAATTCCAACACTCTAGAGTTTGAGGCAGGAGGATCACCACAAGTGTGAGGCCAGTTTTAGCTACATAGTGAAACCTTTTCTCAAAACAAAAAAACAAAAATGAAACGCTAAAATTAGCCCCAGGAAAAGCCTAGCGGACTGAAACATAAAGAATCTCTTCATTGGCCTTGGCAGGAAATGACTACTTTCTCCTTGTCCTATCTCACTCTTAGTTGAATTTAGAAGGTGAAACCTTTTGCAGAATTATAAATCAAAAACAAATAATGTTGCTGGGCATGGTGATGCATTTGGGAGGCTGAGGCAGGCGGATTGTGGTTTGAGGCTAGCCTGGGATACATAAAGTGTTCAAGGCTAGCCTGAACTACATAGCAAGACTCTGTCTCAAAATAAATAAGATAATAATAAAGCAATTGAGTCTAAATAAAATGACTTCCAATTTTTTTTATAGGATTGCTTTCTGAGAAAGCCTCTTGCTATCATAAGTCCTATGATTATCCAGCCAAGTTTACCAACACAGAAAAGAGGGCAAGGAGGTAAGCAATGGATCTAATTATAAAATTCTCGCATCTTCTTTCTGTGGGTCCCTATAGGAATGAGGATCAAGCAGTGTACTCTGTACTGAAGTAACGTTTTCTTCCAGAATTCTGGGGAAAGAGTCATTTTCCAGATCCAGATGAAAGAATATATTGGGCCTGGGACACAGTTGGTTGACAGAGCACATGCTTAGTCTTGTCTAGTATAAGGCCCTGGGTTCTGGCCCCAGCAACACATACACAAAGCAAACTCTACCTTAGCCAGAAATGGTGGTACACACCTGTAATCCCAGCTACTCAGGAGACTGAGGCAGGAGGATCACAAGTTCAAGCTCATCCTAGGCAACTTAGCTAGACCTGGTCTCTAAATGGAAAATAAGAAAAAGCTGAGGATATAGCTCAATGCAAAGGCCCTGGGTTCATTCTCCAGACCTCAAAAGGCAGGAAGAAAGGAAAAGGAAGAGAAAGAAAAAGAAGGAAAGGGAAGAAGCTGGAGTAAGATCAAAGACTATTATTTTAGATACAAACAGTCTTTCAGGCATCTCAGAAAAGCACAGAAGACATCTTAGAAAAACTAAAGATATAGTATAGACCAATAATAGCTAAATAGGTAGGTGGACTAATAGACTGCCAGGAATTATTGCGAGTGGAATCCCATCATAGGAGCATCCTACAGGGTGAATGATGTCAAATGTAATGCTTCAAAAAAGATTTAAAACATACTAGAAGTGACAGTTCCTGATCAATCAAAGCAATAGATGAAGGTTTCCCAGTGGAGAAAAACATAGACTTTTAGTTTGACTTGACCTACCTGAGCTAACTCAGATAATTACTACATTTTCAAACAAGTTGAACTCCTACAATTACAGTATATGGTCCATTATAATAAGAAATTTGGCAAATAAATGGAGCAAAGCAAATCATTTAGAACAGCTATGCCATTTTTTACTCTTAATAGGTGAAATGACCACATGGATATTTTGAAGTAACTGAGGTAAACGTTTTAGGAAGGCTTTAAAAAGTAGCATTATAAGTTGAGCGTGGTGGTGCACGCCTTTAATCCAAGCATTTGGGAGACTGAGGCAGGAGGATTGTTGTGAGTTCAAGACCAGGCTGGGCTACAAAGTGAGTTCAAGGCCGGCCTGAGCTACATAGTAAGACCCTGTCTCAAAAAATAGGGCCGGGGGTTTAGTTCAGCAGCCTATGTGCCTGTCTGGCAGGCATGAGGCTGTGCGTTCAATCCCTGGTACCAAAAAAAAAAAAAAAAAAGTAGCATTATATGAGGCTTTCCTTCTGGTTATATTCTTAGTCTGTTCCCAGGGTTCAAGTCATAGATATAAAAGGAACTATTTTATGGGTAGATACAAATAGTGGTTATATTCCGGTCTGGCTATGTTTTCTTCCCACTTTTATGAATGTGTGCCTGATAAAAAAGAAGAGAAAGAACTTTATCTTGCTGTAAATAATCAATGAGCCTAAAAATATGTCAGACAATTTGATATTTGAAGAGTACTTAAAGATGCACTGGAGATACAGTTCAGTGGCACAGCACCTGCCTGGCAAGCATGAGGTCCTGAGTTTGATTCCTGATACCAAAATAGATAGATAGATAGATAGATAGATAAAATAAAAATGCACTCAATTCTTAAGTCTCTGTAGAAAGACAAAAAAGAGTATTCTCAGATATTTCTGTAATGTTTTGTTATGGTCTGAGTGTATGTGGACCCCTCTCCACCATGCATGCATTGAAATCTTACCCCCTAAGATGAGGGCATTAGCAGGTGGGCCCTTTGGAAGGCCACAGTCACAAGAGCAAGGTCCTCAGAAGGGTTAAGCACTCTTGAGGAGTAGACCCCAAGGAGCTGCTTTGTCCTTTCTAGCTGGTGAAGACACAGCAGAAGAAGCACTGTGGGCCAGAATGTAGGTCCTCACCAGACTCTGACTCTGCTGGAGACCTGACCTTGGACTTCCCAGTCTCCAAAACTGTGAGAAATAAACTTGTGTTTGTCACAAGCTCCCAAATTTATGGCATTTTGTTACAGCAGCCCAGATGAATAAAGACACACTTAACTCAAGAATAATGAAATTTTAATTCTCTTAAATCATCTCTTATCAAGGTAATTAAGCAGCTCAAATGCAAGTTTTCCCACTAGTTTAGCTCTTCTTTAGTTTTCTACAAAATGTGTAAACCTGTCCTTTACCTTGTACTGCTTGAATATACTCCGGATTGAGTTGTTCCCTTGTTTGTCATTGCTGTTGTGTTGATATTTCTTTGTGTTGTTTTGGTCAGTCAAATATTATAAACTCTTTATGGTTGCAACCCATATCTTTCCCATCTTCTTATCACACATAGAATCTAAATCAGCAAAGCACTTTTTTGCATGTTCATTGTCTAAAAGGCACTTGCAATGTGCTACATCCATTTCTCTTCCAAAACCACACTAACATCAATCTAGGGAGACAAAAATCAGTCCTTCTGTTAAGCCCCAGCAAAAGTGGTTTCTATCACCTTGTAGAGGCATTTCTGTCTCATACTAAAAGTGCTTACGACAAGCAAGAGAGGAGAGAAAGGGGAAGTAAAAAGGATTAAGATATGAGATGCGATGTATCAGTACTCCAAAATAAATGTATTTATTATACATTACAAACAAATACTAATTTTAAAAGGGAGGAAAATAGTGCTTACAGAGGGAAGTATTTAATTATGTAAAATACAATTTTATTTTATAATTTTATTGATTGTAAAAGTCACTTAAAATGTATTACATGCAACATATAAAAGGGTATTATTTCTATATTCACTCTTAGTTTTCTCCAAAAAGCTGCAAATTGCATTTGCTTATCATACTATAAAACTTATAATACAATAAGTATTATGTAGGAAGTATACTTTATATTTCTCTGAGTCTCTTCTTCCAAACTGATTTTTTGCAACAAGGATGTATGCTCCTCCCCTTCTTCCAGTTACCTGTATTTTTAGTTGATCTCTGAGTCTCCAACATAACTCCTCCTCTATCCAGTCATGTTGCTCTCTGGAAATGTACTTTTTTTTTTTTTTTTTTTTTTTGGTACCGGGGATTGAACTCATGACCTTGCGCTTACTAGGCAAGTGCTTGAGCCACTGAGCTAAATCCCTGGCCTGGAAATGCACTTATTAATAAATTTTTAATAGAATATTAAGGGAGAGTCAATGAGATAATGAAGAGAAAGTAGAAAATATTCATGACTTTAGAGGACAGGAAGAGCTATTAAGAATATAATGTTATAATCCCAGCTCTTGGGAAGCTGAGGCAGGAGGATTGCTGCAAGATCGAGACCAGCCTGGGCTACAAAGTGAGCCTTAGGCCAGCCTGAACTGCATAGTGAGACCCTGTCTCAAAAATACCAAAAAAAAAAAAAAAAAAGCAAAAGACAAAAGAATATCATTTATATCATTTTAGCTGGGCAAAGTGGAGCATGCCTGTAATCCTAGCACTCTGAGAGGCAGAAGCAGGAAGATGGCAAATTTGTGCCCAGCCTGAGCAACTTAGCAACTTAGAAAAAACCCTGTCTCAAAATTTTAAAAAGGTCTGGGGATATAGCTCAGTGTGAAGTCCTGGGTTTAATTCCCAGTACCAAAAAAATAAATTAAATAAAGACACTTCAATTCCTGACCCCAAATGCAAAGTTAATTACTCCTTAATACAATGTTCTTAGTATTGCAATACCTTCTCTCTCAAGAACCAAGCACCTCCAAAAAAAAGAACTGTCTATCTGAAAGTAAATGAAATTGGGGTTCAAATAGATTTCAAGTCACTTGAAATTTAACGGTCCCTAGTGCCTATAAATTGCTAAACTTCTGTTGATCTCTGTCTTTTCCTGATATTTGATTAAAGTTTTATCATATATTAATTATTGTTTTGAGCATGGGCTCCTAATTTCACCAAGTTCACCAGTTCTAGACACCTACAAATATGTTTTGCTATAAATTACAGGCACTGTTTCTGTTGATATTCAGTATAATCAAACATTTGTAAGCATGCTGTCTTTTCAATCTGTTCAGCTGATGCACTTTACCTGATCTTTCATTAAAGTAATCAAAACACTTGCTGTGTTGCATCTAATGAATGTTGCATGTATGATTAAGTGCTTTCATTCATATTGCAAGTTTGATTTAATGTAATCTGCCTTTCAGACAGCCATTAGCCTAGCTCCTACGTGAATTCGATTAATTGGCTGAATTCTTCCAGATGTCCATTAAGCATTACAGGAATTTCTATGTAGGAACAGCAGGGACTGTCTAGCACAGAACCAAACAATGAAATGTTATATTGCTGTCATGACTTAGAAAAAGCTGGATTCATTTTCATTAATAAAACATCTGTACTCCTGCACAGCTATGCATTGAAATGCATTTATTTTATATGTTTATTTCTCTTATGACTGTAAAAAGATAGTTAAACAGAAGCACATTTACTGACATGGAAGCCCAGGGTTTAGCAGATGCTGACTGACAAAACTGTTCAGTTTCTAAAGTTTATAAACTTCAGTGGATCCTGACCAGAAGAAAATATACGAACAGCCACCTGTTTGAAACAGAATTAAAGAGTACCTGGGATCACCACAATAGAAGAATTAAAATTACATTAGAGGCTTATTTTGAAAGGGATGTGATTGTCCTACCCACTCACAACCATCGGTTCTCTTCACAAGTACAGGGTAGAGGTGACTCTGGCACAGGTGACTTGTTCTGTTGTTTTGGATCACTCTGCATCTTTCTACTTGCTGTTTTGTGTTTTGTGTTGCCAGTTCTTAAAGAACAGGTGGAGATTTAACTTCATGTAGATCTTAGCTCAGTACATTTTACCATCTAATAAATGCTCTTTACTGACCATTTTGGAAATGTACTTCAAGTGCTGGTTGAAAGGAAAAAAATGAGCTTTAAAAGAAGCCAGTGTTGATCCCCAGTACCAAAAAAGAAGAAGAAGACGAAGAAGATGAAGATGAAAACAAAGACGATGAAGAAGAAGCAGCAGCAGCAGCCAGTGTTGTGCTGGGCGTGGTAGCCTGTAATCCCAGCACTTGTGAGGCGAGACAGGAGGATCATCGTGAGTTCAAGACCAGCCTGGGCTACATAGTGAGTTCAGGACCAGCCTGAACTACAGAGCAAGACCCTGTCTCAAAAAACAAATTAAAAAATAAAATAAAATAAAATAAAGACATAGTGTTGAAGTTCAAAATGCTTTTTATCTTTTTTTTTTTTTTTTTTTTGAACTGGGTATTGGACACAGAGCCTCTATCACTGATACACCCCTAGCTCTATCTCTTCTTTATATGGCTAGAGAAAATATATAAACTTGGAGAGGAAAAAGTAATCTCATATTATACATACCAAGAATTATAATATACTTTTTTCTAAAATAAGTGAACTTTGAAATTTTAAATTTTACCTGAAATAACCTCTATTGGTAGTTTCTACTTCATTGAGGTTTTTCTTTAAATCAGTATTTATTACCTCATAGTCCATTCTACTTATAAATAGGTGAAATTATACTAACTGAAGGGGGCATCTTTTTGGGTCAATCACCAGTTATACATGCTATGTAAAGAAGATGAGGCCAAATCCATTTTATTTCAAGGATAAAAAGAAAAGAAAAAAATTTCAGAACCTTCAGATATAAAGAGCCAACTTTATTCCACTATATTTTTAGTCCCTAATATTTTATATATTTTGTTGCTATCACAGAGGATATTTTGTTTTGTCACATTATCTAGTTGTTTATTGCTAGTCCAAAGAAGTTTTACTGATTCATTTTCTAACTTCTGAAGACAATGTCTTTAGTAACAAAAATTTTTATGTCTATTAAAAAAAAGGAAGATGAGACCTACTGGATTTCTGGGATGAGTTTTCAGTAGGCAACATCTCCCTTAACCAAAAGTTTGTTACCCAGTTTTTAGAGAATAGAAAATTCTATAAAGGAACATAATTGATAGTCTTCTTGTTGGTCTTGATAATTAAATGAAGTTTTCAAAATATCTTGAGTTTACCATTTTTTTCACTGTCATTCAGCAAAAACTCCCTGAACACCTACTGTAGAAATATAAAGAAGTTGTTATATGTGTCTTTTTTTCCCACTAAAAAAAAAGAAAGAAAGAAAGAAAGAAATATAAAGAAGTAAGCCACAGACCTGCACTTGTAGGAGGACGCAGGAGTGACAGGTACCGTACCCTACATCACTTAAAGTCCCACAACAGCACAAAGGTGGGAATACTCCTCTCGGTTCCTTCAGGCTTCCCAAAGGAGCAAACCTCTTGGAAGATGAGGAGGAGTCAGGAAGTCAAATGAGAGGAGGGAGTACAGAGGAGCAGGGTCCCTCAGCCGCCAAGAATGGAGCCTGCTACCAGGAGCATGGACTCAGCTCTCCTGACGCGGTCTTTCCACTAGAGCGATGTCCTGGACTGTTTCCACCATTCATTCACTCCTTATTTTGATTAAGGAGTTAGAAACCAAGAGCTTGGTAGACTTAGCTCAGTGTCTTCCTTGCTTCCTCGTCTTTCTGATTGTCCTGGTCTTGGTGGAACATGAGTTTAGCAGTCATCAGTTACCACTGAGAAAGAAGCCAAAAGTGTATCCAGTTCCTCCTAAGACAAATGCTAAGTATGTCTAATGCTGAAGGTTGGAATTAAGAAAGCTTTTATTCTAAAACACATTCTCCAATCTAGCCATCATCCATGATAAGAATGATATTTTCCTCTCAAACTACCTCCATTAGTAGTTTTGAAATTCAGGGAATGGGGATGTTGCTTATTGCCCCACTCCTCCAAAAATAAAAAAGAAAATCCTTCAAAAAATGTAAGGCACTGAGCCATGAAAGTTGTATCTTTAGAGGGTCAAAGCCCGGAATGATTGAGAGGGACAGTGAGAAACGAGATGGGGAAAAAGATGGGGCCAGACTGTGCAAGCCACTGAGCCTGCTCAGTGGTCACTGAAACGTGTCGTTGCAGTGGTAAATACGGAGATGTTACCTAGGAAGGTGGCCTGGTGCCCACTGATTGCAACTCTGCTTCTCAGTGACTTTCGGGCCTCACTGTACACCAGACTTATTTGACAAATGCAGATCCTGAGCCTCCTCAAAGATTCTAATTCAGTGTGAGGATAGTCTTGCATGATTCCAGGAATCTGTGTTTGACAAGCTCCATTGGTGATTCTTATGCCAGAAATTTTGAAATCATCCTTGGAGAAATTTAGGGTTCTGAGCTAACTTTACAATTCTAGAATTTCAGTCTTGTCAGAATACCCAAAGATGCTCAGATCCATGATAACCAAATTCTTAAGATAGTTAAATAAAAGCTAGGATACTGATTTATTTATAGTGAGTACTATAGCCAGGCACAGTTGTGCTTTCCTATAATTCCATCACTCTGGGACGCTGAGGCAGAAGGATCACAAGCTCAAGCTTAGCCTGGGTGATACAGCAATGTAACGAGACTCAATTAAAAAAAAAAAAAATACAAGAAGGCCGGAGGATGTAGCTCAGTGTGAAGACCCTGAGTTCAATTCTCATTATGGGGCAGGGGTCTCTATAGGAAAATCTATGTGGAAAGCCACGTTACAGCTGAAGGTTGCTTGGTCACTTTGGAATCACAGCAGATGGTCTTGACTAATGGCCTCGAGCTAGTTGGACACAACCATCTCCACTTCCAAGGGTCTCTGCCTGGGCCCGTGCTGAGGTAATACTGACAAATTCCTTCCCTTGGCCTCTCCTTATTTTAGATTTCTAGTAACACATTCTTCGCGTAAGATTAAGTATAACTGACAACGTTACCAATTTGCATACACTAATGTAGTCTCTTTAAAAATGCATATACTCTCCTCACCTTAAATAGAGTTCAGGTGCTCCCAGAACTACCTACCTATTTACAGAGTATTGTTTTTGTTTTTATCTTTTTGAGAAAGTTTTGCTGTGCCGTTCAGGCTGGCCTTGCACTCACAGTGATCCTCCTGCCTCAGCCTCCCAAATGCTGGGATTACAGACCTGTGCCACCATGCCAGGCCAGAGTGTTACTTAGGGCTAAAATTTTCTACAAATACATATAAGCTTTGTCTACTGTAATAAAAACAGTATGGTACTGGCAAAAAAAACAGACCCAGAGATCAATGAACTAGATTAGAAGATGCAGAAACAACTGGAGACACACTAAGCCACCTTATCTTTGACAAAGGTGCCAAACACACTCACTGGAAGAAAGATAGCCTCTATAATAAATGGTGCTGGAAAAACTGACTCTACACATGCTAAAGATTAAAACTGGACCCATATCTCTCACCATGTACTAAGCTAAAATCAGAATGGATCAAAGATCTTTTTTTTTTTTTTTTTTTTTTTGGTACTGGGGATCAAATTCACAACCTCGCACTTGCCAAGCAGGCACTTATGCCACTGAGCTAAATCTCCAGCCCAGGATCAAAGATCTTAATATTAAAACAGAAACATTAAATCTGCTAGAAAATAGAGTAGGTAAAACTCTTGAAGACATTGGTGTAGGCAAAGACTAGGAATAAAACCCAGATTGCACAGGAATTCTCACAAAGAATCAACAAATAGGATCTCATCCTACTGAAAAACTATTGCACAGCAAGAGAAACCACCAAGAGAGTGAAGAGACAACCCACAACGTGGGAGAAAATGTTTGCCAGCTGTTCCTCACACAAAGGATTACTATCAACAACATATAAAGAACTCAAAAAAATCAGTCCTCCCAGATTTAAAGACCCAATTCAAAGATGGGCATCTGAGATGAATACACACTTCTAAGATGAAGAAATACAGACAGCAAATAAATACATGAAAAAATGTTCAACAGCACTTGTCATTCGAGAGATGCAAATTAAAACAACACAGAGATTCTACCTCACCCTGGAAAGAATGGCTAGTATCAAGAAATCAACCAACAACAAATGCTGGTGAGGCTGTGAGGAAAAAGAAACCCTTCTCCACTGTTGGTGGGAATGCAGAGCGATGCAACCACTGTGGAAATCATTGTAGCGATTCCTCAAAACTCTAGGATTGGAGGTCCCATTTGGCCCAGCTATTCCCCTTTTGGGTATCTTCCCAAAAGAATTAAAAACATCCTACCACAGTGATATATGTGCACCCATGTTTATTGCAGCACAGTTTAAAATAGCCAGATCTTGGAAACAACCTAAATGCCCATCGACTGAGGAATGGATAAAAAAGATGTGGTATTTTTATACAATGGAGTACTACTCAGCCATAAAGAATGATAAACTGGACACTTTTATAGGTTAATGGATGCACCTTGAGAACATATGCATTAGTGAAATAAATAAGACACACATGTGTAAACATCATATTGTTTCATTAGTGTGACAAAATGAAAAACCATATGTATATGTGTATATATACGTACATTAAAAATAGTTAAGATAGTCATACTACTGATTTCTCTGAGTTTGCTGAAGAGAAAGATTTGTATGGTATTGTTCAGATAACTGAAGGCAGATGTCTTGTGCTCTAGGTGAATGATTTGGGGATGACAATGCGCAATGTGTGTACCATTATTACCCCCCAATTGACATACTTTAAAATTTTGTTGTTTTTTTTTCTTTCTATGAATAAAATGGATTTGAAAAAAAATATAAGCTTTGTGATGTCAAGAACTTCTTATTTGCTACTTTAGTCCAAGTGCTTAAAATACTGCCTGACAAAATGGATTTTATATATATATATATATATATTTGATTAGATATATATATATATAATTGTTTCTGTTTTTAGAAGCAGAATCTATGTTCACCATTGTTCCAGGTGGTGGTGTGGAACTCCTGGGCTCAAATGACGCTCCTACCTCAGCCTCCCAAGTGCTGGGACAGCAGGAGCTGGCCCTCACGCCAGCTTATATTTTGAATGAATGAATGATGACGATAAGTCCCATGTATTACACGACCTTTTTCCACTTTTATTCTCAGAGGAGAACCAATTAATGGCGAGGTCTGGGGCCACACCACTATTGCCTCCTATGGATTTGTGTTTTAGGCTCCAAATGCCTAAAGTAAAATCAGTTGCTTTTCTTACACTTTTGTGATCTTGGTGTCCTATGTTATCAGAATCTTTGGATTTTCAACATCAATCGCTGAGGAATATATGTTTTGTGAGTTCCCAGCTGGTTTGAAAAAATAGGAAATGTCTGCTTACTGAAGAATAAGATGAAGAGAAATGGATACAACTAAATACAATTTCTTTTAGTATTTGTGATGGGCAGCTAAATCCAAGAAATTTTTTCTTGGCGTGTTAAGTGAATGTCACCAAATACTCCCTGCACTTTCTTCACAGTAAATGTGAGGAAGTTCTTTAGTTTCCAAGCTAAAGAAATGTTCACAGACATTGTGAAACTTCAACTAATTAAAAATGAGATGCAGCCAGCTAAGCTCCAGTCATTTTTAATTTACAATATTGCTTTGCTTCGGAGGCAAATGTGGACAAGTCACAACTTCTTTTGATGCCTGAGGGATTGAAAAAATTAAATCAGCAGGATTGGCTATTGATGTTTTCTAGCAAATGTTTTGAAATCTCTGCCGTTCATCAGTCTTGTAGGAAAATAAGACTGCTGTGTGAGCCTTCAACGATATTAATTCCTTTAATAAATCCCTTCTTGTCTGTGGGAAACTTCCAGTGGCCAGGGTTCTGTGGTGATCCCTCCATCAGGGGAAATGTTGCCCGCAGGCAGACTCCCACTTTTTTCCAAGTCTCATCACTCTTGATCTGAAACTGGGCCTAACCAACATTACGACAGATTAAACACACCTTCTGTTCAGCCTCTTCTCATAAGACTTCTTTATTATATTCTTTGCAAGGCAAATTTCATGACAAGCTGTTTGCCTTCCTGGTGATCAGCACTTAATGAGATAAGTACACATATAAGCAGTGCCTGGCCCAGTTCTGTACTTTGATCCCTGACCCTCCAGCCAATGTGAAAAAAGATGGAGAGTTTGAGATCCTTAAAATATAGTGAGCATTTGTCATATAGTAAACCCATCAGAGCTTCCTTCAGTAAAAGGAATGATAAGGATAGGAAGGTAAATCACAAATGCAGAGCCGATGTCACACACACATGTGTGAAAGGTGCACTTGATGGGAAGAGGAGGGTGGCCTTATCATGGAGGCTCTATGGACAGCATCTATTTCTTTAATGCTTTCCACCAGAATGATCGTACAAAGATAGCAGCAAGGACATTTTACCAGAACTACCAGATGACCCTCTTGAGGGCAGTATTATGTCGCAGGGCTTCTTTTTTGAAAAGGAAACACGTCATAGTTTAAATTGTTCTGCTGGGCGTGATGGTGCACACCTGTAATCCCAACACTCAGGAGGCTGAGGCAGGAGGAACACTGTGAGTCTGAGGCCAGCCTGGGCTACATAGTGAGTTTAAGGCCAGCCTAAGCTGCAGTTTGAGACCTTGTCTCAACAAATACATACATACATACATACATACATACATACATAGGCTTTCTCCTTGAAATTCCTGCTTTAGGAATAAATATCAATGTACCTCAACTGAGAAAAAATTATATATACATGATTTTCTCTTTTTTAAGCCATTTAAAAAAAGGAAAACTAAATAGACTGACTTTAGTGGAAAAGAAATAAATGAGCAAACACCTTTCCCCTAGAGACTAAAAACTAAAGTGGGAGGATGTAGATTGCTTCTAAGGAGAAAGAAAGGTAACAGAGCAGGGGAGCAGCTCCTGCTGCATTGGAAACATTTCAGGGACTGCAGCCTGCAGTCTAGCAGAGCAGCATCTCTGCTTCATGAAGAATCTTGAGCATTCTTGAATTAATGATTCACATTAGATGGACATTTTCCTAAAAGTTAAAAATCCTAAGAAGGCTAACCCTACGTAAATGGGGAATGCTGTCATACTACTAATGGAACTATGTGTTTAGAGATACACTTTATTATCTGTTTTCCCTATTAAGATATAACAGAGAGAGAACAATGACTACAGCAGCAAACAAGTCCAGTTTGGGAACCAGCACTGTGCGCGGGCTTCCAGCAGACTAGGAACAACTAGATTCAAGCCTCTCGCTGTGAGTCAGCACAATTCTCGGACCAGGGTTAGAAAGAACAATGGCCACAGCAGCAAACAAGCCCAGTCTGGGAATCAGCACCACGCATGGGCTATGGCTAAACTGGGGACAGCCAGACCCCATCCCCTTCCGGGCTGGCAAACAAGAAGTACCAACCTCCACCTCCACCCTGGACCTGCTGTAAGCAACTGGTATATGCAGAGAAACACAGGCTGTGATGATAGCTATGGAGGTGAAATGCAATTGGATGCCTGTGGTGCTTTGGTGTTTCACTAACATTGCAGGTCTAGGGCCAGTGGTCTGATCATAGGTTCTGAGGATATCACTGCACAGTGTGTCATCTAGGGGGCATCTCCTTCTGAGGGTTGCAGCCACTGTTGATTCCCTGTGGTCTTGTTTTGAGGTCTGATACCATTTCCATTGTTTTGTTGGGTTGGGTTTTATTCTCTTTTGTTTTGTTTGATTATGCTAAATCCCATGGCAGGAGAAGTTATTTCAAGGATAGCAAGATATGGTAGCAATTTTAGATTTACTGTTGGCTTGTTTTGAAGTCCTTTATCACATTCATTGTTTTGGTTTTATTGTTTCTATTCTGTTCTGTTTGATTTTTACTATGTCTGAAGTTATCTGCAGCTATTTTGAAGACATTAAAAGGCATTATGGTAATTAGTGTTGATTTTTATAGTGTTTTGAAGTCCTGTATATCTTACACTGGTTTGTTTTGATTGATTTTATTCTGTTATATCCTCTTTAAAATAAAAAAAAATTTTAAAGATACAATAATAAAAAAATGATCTGGGGATATTGCTCAGTGGTAATTTCTTAGTATACACAAGGCACTGGGTTTGATCCCCAGCACTGCACACATTCACAAAAAAAAAAATGATAACAAAAAATTATACATTAAATACTTTTAAAAGTCTATTCCTTAGAATAATTATCTGCCTATCAAATTATACATACTACATGTATAGTTAGAACAAGCTATCAATACAGATGTGTAATAACTATAAAATTCAAAAAGCTAAATCATGTGTATATTACTGCTATCAAAGTTAATTATGTTGTTGATTTTAAACAGCTTGCTCTGTCTTTATTGAAGCAAAATAAATTTTCATGAATGAAAAATGTTAGACTTTCCATAGTAAGTTCTATAAATAAACTTCAATCTCATCATTTAAGAATAATTTTTACTAGGACTTCCATAATAATTGGCTCAATGTTTTAAAATGTATCAAGTTTCATAACTGAGCTCTAAAAAGAATTCTAGCTGTACTTATTTCTTTTGCTACTTGCCCTTAGGGTTTTTCATTCTCCAAGGATTCTGATCACCTTTTCCTATTAAAAACTCCATAGCTGAATCTAATGCAGAATCAATGCTACAAACAAAAGATTTAGAGGAATACAGAAACTACTGTCATTGGGAGCAATCTCTGTCACTACAATAGAAAGAAACTGGACAACTAAGGTCTCACACTACTCTGGAAGCATCAAGTCACTGTAGAAATAAGGTTCTTTCTAAGCCAAAATTCAGAGTACTAAGAGCTAATGGCTTGCCTCACGTGCTGAGGCCCTGGATTCAATCCCCAGAGCTGGGAGAGAACTGGCTAATGGCAGTGACGTCAGCAAAATGGTGCAGCAAGCAGCTCTAAGCTCTCTTGTTGCTCGTTTTCCCAACAAAAATACTGAAAAACAAAAATTTTAGAAGTGGGGGGGGGACTGAAAAACAGGCAGAAATATAAAAAAGCAACTTTATCAGAACTCTGGAAAACAAAGGTTTATAGCAACCAATTGAATGCTGAATCAAGACAAAGGCACCTTGAAAACAGTAGAAAAGTTGGTGGCATTTTTATTTGTTCTTTCCCTGCCTTTACTTGGTGATGGTGGTGTTGAGATGGCAGAGGCCTGTGTCCTCAGTGTGGGCCTTGGGCCCTGGTTCCAGAGGAACAGAAAAGCAGATTGTATTTGGCAAATTATTGTGTAAGTCTATTCCAGCCACTCTGGGGGCTCCCCGAAGGACTGGTTTAAGGCACGTCTCTCAAGCCAGCAAACGTGTCCACGAAGTTGTAAGAAGCCAAGCAGGGTGATGCATCCCTACAGTCTCAGCTACCCAGGAAGCTGAGACAAGAAGCTGCTTGAGCCCAGGAGCTTGAAACCAGCCTGAACAATGGAGTAAGACCCTGCCGATAAATAGATGATAAAAAATAGATACATAGATACATAGATAGATGACAGGCATAATAACCACCCCAGAAACCAAGAGTGAAAGATCTAGCATGCAAAAGACTACTTAGGGTCCATGAGGAAACATTAAGACTTTCTTTGGGAAATTAGGTCTCTCAGAAGGACTTGTACACATGGAGAACCTACAGGAAGACTGAGAAAGTCGCATCCATGCCAGGACAAGATGCATGCTCAGAAATGACCTGGGAAGACCCTGAGATTTCACCCCAGGCTGATCCCAGGGCACCAGGCCAGTTCACGTAAGTGCTAGAGTGCCCCACCAAGAGCCACCTGCAAGGCCATGGACAACCACTGGGGTGTACAGCTGCTTGTTTTTTGGTTTGTTGTTGTTGTTGTTTTGGTTTTTTTGAGACAAGGTCTCACTATGCAGTTCTGGCTGGCCTTGAGCTCACTTTGTAGCCCAGGCTGATCTCAAATTCACAAGGATCCTTCTGCCTCAGCCTCCCTGTTTGCTTGTTTTTGTGGGCATATTATTTTACTTTAGTTCATTTTTTAAAATTCTCAAACTTCCAGGAAACCTCTGAAAAAACAGGGACTTCAATGAAGACAAGAATACAGCTTTCAATTATTCAAACAAACAAACAAACAAACAAACAAAAAGACCTCAAACCCTGAAGAAGGGAGCAGGAGAATCTGATTTCTAGAAAATCTAGATTTCCAGAATCTTGTTCAGGACGTAATGGAGAAATCTGATTATACTACATTATAATATTTAAATGTTTACTTTTCAACAAAAATTTTAAGATGTACAAAAACAAAACAAAAATCCCGTATGACCCCATTTTAAGGGAAAAAAATACATTGATTTCTATAAAGAAGCCCAGACATAAAATTTATTAGACAAAAACTTTAAAACTATCTTAATGCAGGGCATGGTGGTGCACGACTATAATCCCAGCACTCAGGAGGCTGAGGCAGGAGGATTGTTGCAAGTTTGAGACCAGCCTGGGCTACAAAGTGAGCGCAAGGTCAGCCTAAACTGCACAGTGAGACCCTGTCTCAAAAAGACAAAAAACAAAACAACAACAACAAAAAACTATCTTACTATGCTTAAATTGTTGAAATAAAATATGAGCAAAGAGCTAAAAGAAATCAGAAAAATTATGTATAATATCAAGAAAAGTAGAAATTATAAAATGAACCATGTGGTATCTAAGTTTGTGTCTGATTTATTCCACTTAACGTATAGTAGGAAGGTACATATATTTTCCTACAAATGACTCCAGTTTATCTTTCTTTGTGGCAGATATTTGTGTCTAGATGTTTCCCAAAGTCTCATGCCATCATGGGGGCAGTCTTCTAGAGTTTCTGATTGATTCATGGTCCAGTGCTGGGATTAAGGGTGTGAGTGCTACATCCTCCTTGGAGCCAACCAGTGATGGCCTAAAACCTCTATGAACTGTGAGTTAAATAAACCTTTCCTCCTCTTTAGGTGTTGGGTACTTTGTCTCAGCAACAAGAGAAAAACATAACTAAGGCAGCAGAGTGGCACTCTATTATGTGTAAATGACGTATTTTCTTTATCCATTCATCTGTTGATGGACACAGGCTGCTTCTACGATTTAGATGTTTTGAGTTGTGCTGCTATAAACTGGACTATGCATGGATCACTGTAATATGATGTCTTTACCTCTTGGGGAAGATGCCTAGAAAAGGAATAGGTGGGTCAAATGGAATTTTTTTAACTTTAGTTTTTTGACAATTCTCCATAATGATTTCCATAGTCGCTTAAATATCACATGGTTTCTCTAATAGAAATCCAAACTGTAAATAAAGAACAAAATAAAAGATAGATAATAGGAAGTAAGAAGACAGATCTTTCTCAGATGGGGAGAGGATCAAGAGATGGAGGGAGGGGAAAGGGGATGAAAAAAGAAATTAAGATGTGTTATGTACATGTACAACTCCTCACAAGGAATGTAAACATTGTGTACTGCAAATGTATGCTAATAGCCAGGGATACAGCTCAGTGGCACAAGTGCCTGCCTAGCAAGCACAAGGTCCCAGGTTTGATCCCAAGTTTGATACTAATAAAATAAGTAAACTATTTTTAAAAAATTAAATCTTAAAAGAATGAACCAAACAAATTCTGAAGCTGAAAAGTACAATAAATGAAATACTGAGATGAAAAATTCAACAGAGGGTTCAATAGTAGTTTTGTTTGTTTGTTTGTTTGTTTGGGGTTTTATTGGTACCGGGGATTGAACTCACAACCTCGCGCCTGCCAGACAGGTGCTTACACCACTGAGCTAAATCCCCAGCCCATCAATAGTAGTTTGAGCAGGGAGAAGAAGAACCAATGAACTTAGATACAATAATTCAAATTATCTTCAAGCATTCTGGGAGGCTGAGGCAGGACGATCACAAGCTCAAGCCCAGTCTGGACAACTTAGTGACTCATTGAGACCATCTCAAAATTTAAAAATAAACATATAGATAGGTAAAAGATAGGTAGATGATAGACAGATAGATAGATAGAAGACAGAAGACAGACAGAGGGCTGGGTATATAACTCAGAGTGAAGTTCCTAGATTCAATTCCCAATACTGCCCCCCTGCCAAATATAAATATATATATTTATATTTGGCAGGGGGGCAGTATTGGGAATAAATTGTAGCCAAAACATCCCTAAATATGATGAAAGACCAGGACCAAATGGCTTTGGTGGTGAATTATGTCCAATATCTAAGAAATAATAATAATAATAATACCAGTTCTTTTTAAACTCTTGCAAACAATTAAAGAGGAGGAATACTTTTTTTGTTTCCTCTCACAATGCTTCAAACCGTAGGTCTTGCTCCTGGTAGGCAAAGACTACTCCAAGCTACATCCCCCATCTCAACCCTTTCAAACTCATTCTTTGAGGACATTAACTTGATACTTAAATCACATAAAGAGCCAAGCATGTGGTCCAAACCCGTATTCCCAGCTGGTTGGGGGACTGAGGCAGGGCTTGAGGCCAACCCGGGAAACTCAGAGAGACCCTGTCTCAAAATAAAATTTTAAAAGGGCTAGAGAAAAACTTATAGACCAAAAGACTTTATGAATTAATGCATGAAGGGGACCAAGAGATGGATAAGGGGAGAGAGAGAAGAGGGAAGATGTATATAAAAAGGATTAAGACATGTTATGTGTGAATACCAACTCTGCACAAGGAATGTAATCATTTTGTATTCAAACCTGTTCTAATAAAAATTAAAACTAAAAAAAAAAACTGCAGAGAAGAATGTAATGCAAAAAATTCCAACAAAACACTAAAGAATTTATCTTAACAGTAGATTGAATTAAGTATACACCATAATCAAGTGGGATTTATCCTAAGAATGCATGAACGGTTCAGAGTAAGAAAATCAATCAGTGTAATACATCACATTAACAGAATGAAGGGGGAAACCACATGATTATCTCAACAGATACAGAAAAGGCATTTAACAAAACCCAATGCCTTTTACATTATTTAAAAATATAAAAAAAACGGAAACCAAAAATAGAAGGAAACTTTCTTGACATTATGAAGGGCATTTATGAAAAACCTCTGGCTAACATTTATTATAAAAGCCTGAAAGCTTTCCCCCAACATCACTTTCACCTCTACCATTCAATATTGTATTAGAAATTCTATCCAAACCTACTACAGTGTCCAAAAGAATGAAACACCTGGGAATAAGTTTAGTCAACCAGATGAATGGTAGCTACACTGAAAATTACAAAACATTGATGAAGGAAATTAATGAAGAACACCGAAAAGGGAAACAAAATCCAGGTGCTTGGGCAAAAATACTTACATTGTTAAGATTTCAGTAGTCCAAGAAGTGATCTACAGAATTACTATCAAAATTTTAACAGTGATTTTTGAAGAGACGGAAAAGTTTCCAAATTTATATGGACATGCAAGGGACATTAAATTACAAAAAAAAAAAAAACTTAAAAAAAAAGGACAAAATTGAAGTGCTCACACATGCCAATTTCAACTTTTACTACAAAGCTATAGTGATCAAAATGGTATGGTACTGGCACAAGGATAAAAATGTAGACCAATGGAATAGAATTGAGGCTCCAGAAATAAACCCTTATATTGATGATCAATTAATTTTCAAGAAGGGTACCAAGATAACTCAGTAGGAAAAAAATTATCTTTGAACAAATGGTGCTAGGTCAACTAGCTATCCATGTGCAAAAAAATGAGATGAGCTCCCTACCTCATACCTTATACAAAAATTAAAATGGATCAGGTTATAAAATTATATCTATGCTATGGCTTCAATTGCATAAAATTATATACGTATATATTCTAGTACAGAAGAAGACATAGAAAAATAAAACTACTGATTTCATGTGAGGGGAGATAAGGTATTTTAAGATACTTTAATCTGTCATTATTACAATACTGTTTATGCAAACTATAAAAATTATCCTGAAATGTTGAGCCAGGCATGGTGGGTGCACACCTTTAATCCCAACACTTGGGAGGCTGAGACAGAAGGATCACAAGGCCAGCCTGAACTACATAGTGAGACCCTGTCTCAAAAAAAAAAAATCAGTTATTGTGAGATATACAGAATACAGACCATAACAATTATAAATGTTAGAGGGAAAATGGCTGGTTGCTAAGGGGCCCAAGAGAAATATATTTTCTATAATGATAATTTAATCCTATATTTGTTACATAAGCATTATTTAATAACCTAAAAATATACCCAAAGAGCCTTCAAAAGTAACAGTATGCCTATGTCGACTTCCTACAAATTTTGGATTGACTCTCAGCATCTGGCTTCAGTGACTAAGACAGGCCCTGCTCTAAAGTCTTTTGGAGTTAAGAGTAAGCAAGATCCAGGTCTAGGAAATGGAACCAAATAGACTTAAAAGCCTCTAATTGTCAATGCCCAAGTTGCTTCCAAACAACTAGAGTTTAAGAGAATTTTAAAAGGAGGAATCTGTTGGCACGTGAGTGTAGGAGAACAATCATAAGCCAGTGTGGACCACAGATAGAGCCTTAGATAAATTTCACTCACCTTGGATAATGCCCTAACAGGTAAATTCCTCGCTTATGGATAAAGACACCTGAGAAAGACCAGACCACTTCGGGTGAGACACAGAAGTGTGGTAGGATGGCATGTAACTGGATTCCTCAGTCCAGGGCTTCTCCTAAGGCTTTCTTTAATTAGCCTGCTAGAAACTCCCTCAGGTCCCCCAACTAAATAAATAAGGATCAAAATGCATCAGGATCGTGAGAATTCACAGAATGTTTGGTGATTTGACTCCTGGGAACCAAACTAGGGTAGCAAATATCATTAACATCAGGTTGGGGGCATGAAAAGACGACATAGTCCCAGTCAGAACGTGGGAAGGAAGTGTTACCTCTTTTTCCCACTACTTAGTTTTATGATCCCCTAAGGCGGGGGACTGTTTTCATGACGTGACAGCCACTGGGACTTGGGACTTGAATGCTGGGCGTTCTGATAACCTTTGTGTGAGAGCGAGGGCAGCACATCTGCTAAAGGGGAGTGAGGCAGCTGGGAAGAATCGCCTTATCTCTCAGAACACCCGACATCAAGATAACGGAGGGGATCCCTGTCTACAGCCGAGTGCTTGAGAAGCTGACAAATGGGACATGCGTGCATCACTGGAGAGGATGAAAAGAGAGGTGCGGTGGAGTCTGAGGAGCAGGAGTGGCACTTCCCAAGAGGCTGATTTTGATGCAAGGCTTGATTCCCACATACACAAAAAATTCACTATCTTATTAACACAGTGGGGTTTTATTAAATCCTAAAAGAGTGGTGGGGGAAGTAGATTCCCTTTTGTTTTCCTCTTGGACCTGTCATCAGCTCAGCAAAATAACTGTTTCTGCCAGTTGTGACAGCAGGGTCCCCGGGACACCTGCAAACACCAATCAGGCCCTTTCTGGAAATGGAAGCAGCTGTTATGTTAATGCAGACTAAGCAGAAGCCTATCTGGAAATGGCACTCAAAACAACAGATTTTTACTTTCCTTGCTAAAGGCTAAAGTAATAACCATGGCTGTAGTCGAACTCCACAGAGCATTTGACAATTTTCAAAGTACTTTCTCAAGCATTATTTCATCTGGTCTTCAAAATACTTCTTTTCTGTGTAACCTGTTGCTGTGTTACCTAATCTGTCAGAAATTTGATTCCTACCAATAGTGTCAAAGGATTCCCCCTACCCCGCAACCTTTATCATTATTTGATTGCAGTATTTATTAGTATCTGATTTTTTGTTGATGGTCATTCTTTCTGAGGCAAGATGGAATCTCAGTATTGTTTTAATTTGCATCTCTTTAATGGCCAGTGATGGTTGAGCATTTCTTCATATATTTTTTGGCCATTTGGACTTCTTCAACGAAGTGTCTATACAGTTGACCTGCCCATTTTTTTGACTTTATCTTTTATCTTGGGAGGTAGCAACACAATTCATAATAGCTAAATCTATCAACAGATGAATGGATGAAGAAAATGTGGTATTTCCACACCATGGAGCACTACTCTACCACAAAGAAGGATAAACTTGAGTCATTGTAGGGAAATGGATGCATCTTGAGACAGTAATGTTAAGTGAAATAAATCAGACTCTCAAGCTTAAATATCACATGATTTCTCTTATATGCAAACCCCAAAATGTAAATAAAAATAAAAAAGAATAGGAAACAGGGAGATAGATCTTTTGCAAAAGAGAAGGGGACCAAGAGATGGAAAAGCAGGAGGCACGGAAGCAGAGGAAAAGGAGATGAAAAAGAGAATTTAGATGTTATGCATCAACTCCTGCAAGGAATGTAATCATTATGTACTACAAACACACACTTATGTAAAAAAAAAAAAAAAAAAAAAAAAAAAAAAAAAAAAAAAAAAAAAAAAAAAAAAAAAAAAAAAAAAAAAAAAAAAAAAAAAAAAAAAAAAAAAAAAAAAAAAACCAATAAAACAAAAAAAACACAAACCATCAGGTCAATAAGAGCTTGGAGTGAAGTATTTTCAAACCCTGAAAGAAAACAACTTCCAACCCAGATTGATGTACCCTGCAAAACTATCTTGCAAAATTAACAGAGAAACAAGATACTTCCACAACAAAGAACAACTGAAGGAATTTATGACCACCAAGCCAACCCTACAAAGAATACTGAAGGACATTTTAGAGAGACATAAAAAAGACCACAGCTCCAGAAACAGTGGCAGAAGGATATTGCCAAGCAGGGCAGACAACTGAGTAGAGAGGAAAAAGTGGGCAGCCAACTGCAGGAAAGTGGCATGGCGGAGATGAGGCAGTGCATGTTGGCCTTAACCATTAACATAGATGGCCTCAATCCACCAATGGAAAGAAACACAGGCAGAGTGGATCAGGAGACAGGATCCACCAATATGCTTTATACAAGAAACACATTAAACTCAAAAGGGGATTCATAGACTGAAAGTCAAAGGAGAGAGAACAATGCTGTATGTGACAGGGAACCAGAAAGAAGTGGGGGTAGCCTGCCCATTAGCTACATAGTGGACAAGAAAGATATGGCATTTTTATCCAATGGAAAGCTACTCAGCTATAAAGAAAAATAACCTCAAGCCTCTTGTAGGTAAATGGATACAACTTAAGATCATGTTCATGGATGAAATGGCCCAGAGCCACATGGATGAGCATCATGTTATCTTCCTAGTACAAAAAAACTAAAGGAGTTAGTAGGATTCAAAATACACAATACATATTGTAAAAATGAAAGGGGAGGAAGTGTCTAAAAAGGGCAGGCAGTGGTCACTGTTAATCTATCATCAGGATTTGAGTCCTGTATTGTTTTCATTGAGCTGTTTAGTTTGATCTTATTCTATTTAGGTTTGCCTAATTTTATTATATTTGATGGTATAGACAGCTATTTCAAAGACAACAAAACACATTATGGTAGCCATTATTGATATCTGATCACCTTGTTTTGAAACCCTATATTGCTTTCATTGTTTTGTTTTGAGTGATTTTATTCTATTTTGGTTTGTTTGATTGTATTATGACTGATGATATAAGCAACTGCTTAGAAGATAACATGAGGCATTATAGTAATCAGTGTTGTTTTACTATGTATTGCTTCCATTGTTTTTCATTGGTTTTATCCTGTACTATTTTGTTTGATTGTATTGTGCCTGATGGTATGGGCAGTTATTTTGAACATAACAAGAGGTATTATAAGGGGAAAGGAGGAAAGAAGGAAGGGATAAGGAAAAAGACATAAATTTGTATATTAAGATAGTTAAAATGACTATATTACTAAATGCATTTGTTATTGAAAAAGAACAGTTAATATTCATAAGATTAGATCAATTTTACATGTCTATATCTGTTAATCTAAACAACCCCTTTGAAGGTAACAATATGCAATATTACAACCACTGTCAAATTCCAATCATCTCACTTTGTAAACCTATAATGTTACTGTACTGGATTTGTTGTTGTTGTTTGTTCGTCTTTTTCGTTTTTTGGTTTTCTTTTCTGTGTCCATTTTCTCTTAAAAAAAAAAACTCTGAAATAACCAACCTCATAATTGAAACTAGAACAAGTCACAGTAAAACAAAAAATATTACTATTGATTGGGTTTTATTCTTAGCACCAGTTAAGCAACTCTGTGTAAAGTGTAAAATCTTCACTTGTTGATTCCTAAGATTAAAATCAATAAAACTGTCCATAATCTATACATCTCAGGTTTCCTGCTCCATAGCAGATCAGACAAGAGTAATTAGATTTCTGCCTGACTAGCAGGAAGAGAAAACTTTCATTTTGGATCAAAATCTTCCTAGTGAATTGAATTACACTTTCTTTACTTTACCTGTCGACAGTTAGCAATTGCTTCTGTGTTACATTTGGTTCAAACTATCAAAATGTTATCCTATAATTTTCAGTAGAAAGGATGCAGAGTTTAAAGCTTGATTTTAAATCTAGATTTAAGATTATTCTTTCCAATTTCACTTTCTTCCAACATTCTCTGCTTGATATAATTTTAAATGTAATAATATCTACCCTACCCATCCCCACAAAAGAAAAATCAACCTGTACTCCAAAGCTTCAGTTCGCTGAAAGCCAAATCATAATTATTGACTTAGAATGCAGAATTAGTACCAGAGAGGCAGTTATCTGCCTTTGCTTGATCTTTATTCAAATAAGACTGACACTGTTGAACATACTCTGATGATAGTAATTTCACCAAATGTTATCTGAAATGAGATTACAGGTCTACACAGCTTCACATATTTTTATGTTAAATTAGGGACCTTAAACCACCTCCCATGAAGGCATTTGCTGTTTTGTCCAATGTGCTAACACTGTCGCCCATGCCAGCCCTGCCTGCTGGTTTCTTCAGCAGAGGATGTGGAAAGGAAAGCTTGCCACACCCATACTTACTGTAAAAGGAATTCGTCCTTGCCAGGTGTGGTGGTACATGCCTGTAATCCTAGCTACTTGGGAGCCTGAGGCAGGAGAATCACTTATTTGATGCCAACCTGGGCAATTTAGAGTCTCAAAAAAATAAAAAGGATTGGGGGTGTAGCTCAGTGGTAGAGCACCCCTGCCAGAATTGAGGGTCATCCATTTTGGGATCTGAAGTTCTTACAAATGAGAACAGAACATCACAAGACTAAAAAGCAAACAAGCTGGGTGTGGCAATACACACCTGGAACCCCAACACTCAGCAGGCTGAGCCAGGAGGATCACAAGATCCAGGCCAGCCTGGGCAACATAGTGAGACCCTCTCTCTCTCAAAAAAAAAAAAAAAAAAAAAGGCAAATCATGATGCTGGTCACAATTTTACCAACTAGAGATAAATCAGCTGGGGAAAGAGGCCTGGGTTTCAGGTCTTACCCTGCATCGTGAGAGACAATTATGTATTGCTATTAGTACTTGGGGACCTGGGCACATAAGTATTGCTGGAAATGACGGACAAAAGGAAAAGAACCTCCAGAATATTTGAAAAGAGAAAAACGGGATGCCCCCACAGGAAGTCAGGATTATTTTCTGGAGGGGCTGTTGGGTTATTAGTACACCGGTAATGGCAGAATAACCCAAGAAGGACCACCTCTTTAGGCATCTCAGCCAGTTATGCAAGGTCATTTGCTTAATCACAGCAAAGAAAAAGCTGTCGTCCGCCTCATTCCTTCCTTCATGTATGTCGGACCCATGGCAAAGCATTTCACCCCTATACAGACTCAATGGCTAAAGGCAATTTCCTTTCCTTTGAGAATCATGATGCCTGAAACAAAACATCATCTGGAGTTTTAGGATGGGTTTACACACACCATTGCATTTGAGCCTCGCAGCTCTGTGAAGTCAGTAGAGCGGGTATCATTTTTACAAATGATCAAGTGAGGATTCTGAGAGGCTAAGTAACTTACCTAAAATCTCCCAGCCGAGAGGTCAAACACTGATGTATTATACCACATCCTTCCATGATAATAAAGCGCTCCAGTGCACAGTGAGGCAAGACACATTATTATCTGAACACTGATTGTAGTCTTACAGGAAGAAGTGAGCATTCATTTTTATTTCTTTGGAGACACCAAGGATTTTAGAATTACATGCCAGGAAACAAAGTCTTCTTTAATAACTACCATATATTTATTTTGTAATCGCACTGGCCCTTAACCACAGAGACTGGGTGCAATATTTTAGCTCCAGGGTCGTTAAAGGGTTACAATAATTAATTTGGATGGTTGACTAAAGCATGGGCCAGTAGCCTGCCTGTACTAAGTGAGGCAGAAATTCCAGCACTGCCTGGATGGACTATGGAGTAGAGCCTGGGTATCCAACGTTTGGGCCTGCCTGGGCCGCAGGAAATGAAGAGAAACTGTCTCAAGTCTGTGAATAAACTACACAGGAGAGTGGCTCGGGGTGGTATGCTTGCCTAGCATGAATGAGGCCCTGAGTTCAATCCCCAGCACCAGAAATAAAAGAAAATATGTATGACGGTATTCATTGTTGATGAGTTCCGGTAAGTGTGACAAGATGTTCTGACTGAAAAAGCAGAAGTCACAAGGCACTGACCCTGACAAGTTCTAGCTTGTGCATCAAATACCAGGAAAAAAAATGTTCCCATCAAGATTCATCGAGTACCAAAATCAACAAGCTTCAAAGCAACTGAGTACCAAGGTACAACTGTAATATAATTAATGTATATAAGTTAAAAATGTTCTTCATCTTTAAAAGTCATTATAACATTAAAAGGAAGGCAGCATAAATATAAAACTCATGGGATACTTGACCTTGTTTTTGGCGAAACTGGTGCGTCACAGTGTGACCTGAGGGCAGCGGTTACAATTTGTAGTGTTCAAAGTGCTCAGCAGAAATATATTATCTAATCTTATTCTTTGTGTTCTTCATTCCTTTTTTTTTTTTTTT
>RJWM01000607.1:0-62500 GCA_004363535.1 Dasyprocta punctata
ACAATCTTTCTTAATAGCTGAGTAGTACTCCATTGTATAAAAATACCACATCTTTTTTATCCATTCTTTGATTGATGGGCACTTGGGTTGTTTCCAAGATCTGGCTATTACAAATTGGGTTGCTATAAACATGGGTGCACAGATATCACTGTGGTATGATGTTTTTAATTCTTCTGGGAAAATGCCCAGAAGAGGGATCATTAGGTCATTTTAAAACTTACCTTTTTACAGCTTTGGATTTGTTTATATTCACTTTTGTAGGCTTTTGTTTGTTTGTTTGTTTCAGATAACATAAACCAACAAATAAGGAAAAGCATATAGGCTTTGAAATTCAAATAAGTATTAAAATCCCCAACCATCAGAAGGGTAGAGATATATAACTGGGCTTCAGAAGCACTGAACAGGGAGTCAGGTACTCTCTTTGCCTTGTCTCTGCATTTTTTTTTCCCACTGTAATCTTGACTGATTCTAGGCTTGGTTCCTCATTTAGATAGAAATCATGAACTCATCCACATGTCAGATGTCAGTTTTGGTCACCAGAAAGGAGGCTGTCCTTTTCCATTGTAGTTACCAAGATCCAAGGAAAGGTTTCTAATTGGCTAAGATTAAGTGAGGTGCTAAGGACTGGTTCTCTGGAAAGGACTGTGGACTTGCCTGCTCCTATGATTGAGTCGGGTGCTAATACCTGGATCAGTCAGCTATCGATAGACTCAACTATGATGTTCAGCAGTGCTGTTCTGCAGATAACTCAGTATGCAGCGCTAAGCTGGCAGGGAGCCCAGAAGGCAGGAGCTGGTCATACAGTAATATTTTCTGTAGAGACTAAACTAAATTTCCTGCTGTTTGGATTAGGTGCTTATAGGCACCACTTCATGACAGTCATAGAAACCACCTTAGTAACACTTTAAAGTTAATGCTTTGAAACAATTACAGAATCCAAAAGATGAATGCGTATATACAATTATATTTAATAGTCACCCAAATAGTCATAAAGTATTTTAAATTCTATTCACAAATTGTTTCTATCTTGCTTAAACTGTAGAAGGGAATAGGGTTTTATAGAGTTCATGTGCATATGCATTTAGATAGACTGGAATTCATTAATATTTTAAATATAGTTGATGATGAGTTACTCCCCAAGTATAAGACAGCCACCTTGAGAGATGCAAAGGTCTTTTAAGTCACTAGGATGCCAATTAGTAAATTACTTATCTAGAGTACAAAATGAAACCTACTTTTCCAAAGGGATTATAGTTGTCCCAGAGTGCCTAATTTGTGTCCAACTTAGTACTTCTTAAACTACAACAGGCATCTCTTCTGAAATAATTTTCCTAAGCCTAGAAAATAGTAAGCTCAGTCATAGTTTTGTGTACTGCAAATGTAGTCCCCACTGTATGCTGAGCCAAGCACTATCTTGGGAATTAGGGATGGAAAAATGACAAAAATACAACAAGCCTTCAAAGAAATGTGATCTAATTGAAGAGAAAACTAAGGTACCTTGATGAATTATAAGACCCCTACAGTTTATACTGTTTCTGAGGAATGGTATAATGTCTGAATGCAAAAAGCAGAACCATACTGTCTACAGGAGTCAGCATTTGGGTTAGATCTCACTGAAACACATGGAGTAGATAATTACTCAGTAGCAAAGGTGGTGCAGATAATGGGCAAAGGGAAAATTATTTGCAAAAGGCAGAGTTGTGAAAGGCTTAGCATATGGAGAGGAACATGAGAACTTCTGTTTGTATGGAGCAGGGTTCACGGTAGGGTGTGGGAGAAGATAATGCTGTGAATGTAGATTGGTATAAACAGCTCCATATAAATAGACCTCATGTGGCAAGATGAGATTTTGGGCTTGATCCAGACCACAACCCAAAGGACTTTATGTAGGTGAACAACACATCTGATTTGACTTTTTGTGAGAGGAGGCAAGCAGTGGCACCAAGGATGGGATGGAAAGGAAAGAAACTGGTTAGACAATCAAGGAGAAAGCTGTCATAAAAGGATAGGTGAGAGAAACTAGAGTCAGAGTAATGGGACGGAGGGAAGGATGAGATTTTGGAGGCATTTCTTAGGTGAATTGTCATGATTTTGTGACTACAGGATGGGAGGGATAAGGAAAGAATTGGGTGAGTCAGGCTTCAGGTAAGGCTGTTGGGTAACTATTGATGGTGCCGTCCAGCAGACATGAATGAGAGGAAGATACAGGACATATGAGAAGGCTTGCAGGTCCTTCAGCTGGATAAATTCAAAGGCTGTGCATATTTATGATGCAGTAGTAATCAAGCTCTCAGTCAGTATCTAGAAGACCAAATACCAAAGAGTAGTGAAGGCAGTTGAAGCCATGGGAATGAGTGGGGACCCCGCCAAAATGCTGGCATTTTGTTTGCCTCTATATGATTTAACACATATGGCGCTAATAGCCATTAAGAACAAAATAACTACACATTACTGTTTGTATAGGGATTTATTTTCACTATACACTGAATATCTTTGTTTTTGTGATGGCAAAACACACACAAAAACATTTCCCTATCAGTGTTTTTAAGTGTACATTTCAGTAGTAGTTAAGTACCCTCACCCCATTGTGCATCCAGTGTAGTTTTTAACCTCATATGTGTTAACACACTCTTATCAGAACCTCACAACAAGCACTCTGGATAAAAGGAAAATAAATGAAGAACATAAAATGGGATGAACTGAGGCAAAACCTTTGTGCCTCCCTGGTCAGTGTTGGGGTTATGCTCTATTGTCGTTAATGACAATATCTTCGTGTCTAACTTCACCTAGACCCAATGGGCCTCAGGTTCCATAGCATTCTTTGATCCAGAAGGAATCAGCTCTGGAGCTGAGCTTCCATGCTGCTGATTCACCTTCGCTGTACATGGGCAGGATCATCCCTTATCCAGGAAACTCCTGGATTCAAGGGTCTGCTGGCCTTGCTTGTGAGAACTGCAAGCGCTCTTAAAGGCCACTGCAGAGGAATGAGGCAATGGTGTGGTGCTGGCTGGACAAGCAGCCTTCTGCTTGGGGCAGCTTCATTCCTTTAGACAGTAGGCAAGAAGGGAGGAACACGTTGCTTCAGTTGGGTTAAAATCAGGAAGGAAAATGAAATAAAAACAGAACCATTTCTCCTTTTTTCCCCTTCACATTGTCCCTCTGAGAAACCTGGGTTGTGTACAAAGGAGAGCTAGATTTTCTACCATTTGCCTTGTTCCTCACTTGAAAGTAAAATAGTTTGCCCCTAAAAACTCAGCCTTGATACCTATGGGAGCTGTCATTCCTCTGATGGCGCCTCTTAAAGTCGCTCTGCTTGGGTGGAGCTGACCCTAGGTGACAAAACAGGCCACGGGCTGCCAAGCTCTGGACTCCCGGGCACTGATACTGAGCCACCTTCACCTTCAAGAAGACCTAGTCAGTGACTGCCCATGCGATGTACTCAGGGTGTCAGAGATAACAGGCACCACCGCTCCTAGTTCACCTTTAAGATAATCCTTTAAGAAAACTTGTACTGGGGAATTTTGATTTTGTCTTTAACTTGGAAAAAACTTTAAACTTCCAGAAAAATGACAAAAATACTACAGGTCATTCCTGTATACCCTTCATTTGACTCCCCTCAGTATAAGGCAAATAGCTAACTCAGGATATTAACATTCACATGATGTTATTCAATAAGTCTCCAGACTATTTAACATTTGCCTGTTTCCCCAATGGTGTCCTTTTCCTGGTCCAGGGATTCACCCAGTCTCATTGCACACTGTGTCAGTTGTCATGTGTCCTGGTCTTCCAACTGGGACAGTTCCTTGGTGTTTGTCTCTCATCACTTTGAGATTTTTCAGAAATTCCAAGTCAATCATTTTGTAAACTATCCCTCCCTTATATTTAGTTCACCTGGTGATTTCTCTGGATTGACTGAGGTTCCACATCCCAAGAAAGAATACCAAAGGAGGTATGTTGTTTCTTTCCTGGTGCTTCAGATCAGGGCCCACAGTCTTCTTCCTGGTAATGTGAATTTTAACTACATACATAGAGTATTGTCTTCCAGGCTACACCACTATAGAGCTACTATTTTCCCCCCTTCAAATTATGTAATAAGGATCTTGTGGAGAGATACTTAGGGCCTGTGTAAATACAGTAAAACCTTGATTTGTGAGCATAATTCATTCCGGAAACATGTTTGTAATCCAAAGTATTTGTACATCAAAGCGAATTTCTACATAAAAAATAATGGAAATGCAAATGATTTGCTCCATGATCCAAAATATTCACATAAAAATGATTACAATACTGTAATACAATACAAAATAACAAAGAAATTATAAAGAAAATAAACAAAATAACCTGCACTTACCTTTGAAAACATTCATGGCTGGTGCGAGGGAGGCATGAGAGAGGAGGGTTATTGTGTAGGACAACATTCACTATTATTAATGGGACCACTGTTACCTATTGGCTCGGGGGGATCTTTTTCTTTTCATGCAATTTTAACAAGGATGATATTTGGTTTTGCTTGCTTTTGAGAATTTTGTGGAAATGTGATATTGCATTGTTGTTAAATAGATTCATTGCCTACCCTGCTATAGCCTTACTCAGATGCTTTTTGACAAAAGTTTGCACTGTTTCTCACTTTTTACACATATCCCTAGTGTCATGTGAAATGAGGGATTTCTTCATGTTTTTCTTTTCCTCCTCTGCAGATAAGATCTCCTCTGTTACCTCTTGCTGTTGGGAGCAGATCACCCACAATCCCATGGTGCAGGGGGACAGAAGGGGAAACCGTTGGCTCAGTTGTGATCATGTGGTGTTCAGCATCACATAGTACTCATATTACAAAGCATAGCTTGTTTATCAAGTTAAAATTTATTGAAAACGTTTGCTCATTTTGCGAAACACTCACAAAGCAAGTTACTCGCAATCCAGGATTTTACTGTATCTGTTTCTCATCATACTTCAGCCTACTAAGTTTAGTCCTCATCAGTGGTCATTGCCCTTAATAGTTATTACTGTGATCTTTGCCTAATAGTAAGACATATGCTTTAAACTGGTTTAAGAACCATGCTGCTGCAGAAAGGGCTCAAACTATGCAGCCCAGCAGACCAGGGTACACCTCAGTGGGCCCCATGGAAGCAAGACATTGTGGGGTCACCAAGCTTCATGGACAGAATATGCCTAGGAAAGTAGAGGGGTGACACCCCAGATCCAGCTCTAGCAAGACCACTATAGGACTATGACCCTACACAATTTATTTAATGCCCCTGAGCTCCTGTGGTTTGTTTTTTGGTTTTTTTAATATGAAAATAAACATCTGGAATGATATGGCCCTTAATAAGAAGTACTCAGAAAAATTCACGTTTCCTTCTTTCACACGCTGTTACCTCTCCTGGTGTCCTAATCTACCACCTAAAAACTCTTAACATGCATTAGTGGCCTCATCTGTGACAGCCACGTCCATCAGCTCTTCAGAAGCAGGCCTTCAGAAACGGGTCTTAAAGAGGTAGACAGAGATCAAAGACGGGGACATGGCTGTGTCCTCAAGCTGTGAAATTTGGGAGGAGCCCCGTGGAGAGTCAATAGGAAATCTCTAAGTTTCAGAGGAATGGGAGATGCCCGAGAAAGCACAGGTAGTGGGCACCAGGGAGGACTGACAGCAGACAACCCTGAGCATCAGTGAGGAGATTTTAACCAAGTTCCCTCTCCTCAAAACTCTGCTTTGTTCAAAGTCTTAAATTAATGTCTGTTGAATAGGCTGCCCTTTTGTGTTGAGAGGGGTTTTGTTTTGTGGCACTGGGGATTGAATCCAGGGCCTTGTGCATATTGAACATGTGCTCTACCAACTGAACAACATCCCCAGTACAGTGAGGTTTTTATTTTTAATTCCTTCTCCAACCCCTGGGTCCTTGTTTCTTGGCTGTCCCACCATGGCTGACCTCTCCACCTTCTCTCCCCCCACACCATGGGATTGTGGGTGATCTGCTCCCAACAGCAAGAGGTAACAGAGGAGATCTTATCTGCAGAGGAGGAAAAGAAAAACGCAAAGAAATCCCTCATTTCACATGACACTAGGAAGATGTGTAAAATGTGAGAAACAGTGCAAACTTTTGAGTTAGGCTATAGCAGGGTAGGCAATGAATCTATTTAACAACAATGCAATATCACATTTCCACAAAATTCTCAAAAGCAAGCAAAACCAAGTGTCATCCTTGTTAAAACTGCATGAAAAGAAAAAGATCCCATTGAGCCAATAGGTAACAGTGGTTCCATTAATAATAGTGAAAGTTGTCCCCCTAGAAGTTGTACTTTGTACTTCTCATGGGATCCATACTGAGGAGGTATAACTTTGGCCCCAGCAGGTGGCCAAGGCTATGTGCTTTAGGACAGAGGGCACTCACTCTCAATGAGTGTGGGCTTTGGGCACACTGCATCCCTTCACGCTGCCAGTGAGTCACTGATGAGGATTTTAGTGATAGCCCTGCTAAGAGGGCAGAAATGAGATAGAGGGTGGTGCAGGAAGATATCTGTGAATCCCCAGAAAACATCCGTTCTATTAAAGCAACCTCCCTCCCCAAGACTGGGAATTAAACCCAAGGCCTTTGCACTGAGCTACATCTCCAGTTCTTTCTATTTTTAGTTTTTAGACAGAGTCTCACCAAGTTGCCCAACCTGGGCTCAAACTTGTGATCCTCCTGTTATAGCCTTCCATAGTGCTCAGATTACAGATATATGCCACCTTTCCCAGAATTTAGTAAAG
The DNA here is from genome assembly GCA_004363535.1 of Dasyprocta punctata. NCBI lineage: Eukaryota > Metazoa > Chordata > Mammalia > Rodentia > Dasyproctidae > Dasyprocta > Dasyprocta punctata. Next base: position 6,749 of record RJWM01000607.1, read on the forward strand.
TGCCTCTTATGATCAAAAGTGAATGTGGATATCAGTGTTTCCTGGTTTTACCTTATTGAGTACTACAAGGAGATGTTGTTTATGATGTGTTCCGTTGCAGTAATAGAATTCCTCACAGTACCTCTGACCCTATTAATTTCTTGTAGTTGCTATAACAGATTACCACAAACTTGGTGATTTAAAAAAACAGAATGTATTTTCTCACAGTTCTGGAAGCCAGAAATTCGACATCAGTTTCACTGGGCCAAAATTAAGGTGTCAGTAGGGTAGCACTCCCTCCAGAGACTCTGCAGAATAATCCATTCCTTGCCTCTTCTGGCCTCTTGTGGTGCTGACATTCCTCAGCTTGTGTTACTTTGCTCTAATCTCTGCCTTCTCCTTTTCTGTATGTCTGACTCCTTTCTGCATCTCTCTTTTAGGGACATTTGTGATGGATTTTAGGGCATCCTCGGATAACCCAAGATAATCTCCTGACTTGAGAGCCTTAAGTGAGTTATACCTACAAAGGCCACTTTTTCCTTTTAAAATAACCATTTGCACATCCTTACAAAATGTGTACAGGGTAGACAAGGGCAAATGATCAAGGGTCTTTTACATTTCCTTGCCTAGCACAGTCCCTTCCTAAGGAACAAGGGAGAAGGGAAAAGCAAGTGCCTGGCAAAATGATCAGGATTTCCATGCCTCTGAGAGTTGACAGTTGTGTTGCCTTAAAGTTCTGTTAGCAAGAAAGAAGTGGTGGAAATGGCTTCTGATTAGGCAAAGAACAGTGCAGCGATCAGACTGCAATGTCTGAGTGCCCTGGCTTGTTCTATCCGAGTCTAACTGCCTGAACTTCCTTGCTGAATTACCCACTCATCGAAGTGCTAACTCTGCTGATCTCTGGCATCTACTGATGAGCAAAGTGGGCCTAAGATTTGGTCTTGGACTCCAAAGGCCCAGAATTCATGACCAACTGCAGGTGTGACCTTAAACAAATCATTAATCCTCTCTGGACACTCGGTAAGAATTTTTGTCGCAAGGCAATGGTGAAAGGCAAAGTGCAGCCTGCAGCAGTACTTTGGACACCTGAAATGTCCTGAAATGCTAGCTATTAATGGGGTCACTGAAAAGGAGTCCTCTGTTGCTTCCTGGCCTAGATGGTGAACCTTTTAGGGACCGAGTGTCCAAACCGCAGCCCCAAACCCATTCATTTATCATGAAGTACCAACACTGCCCCAAGTATGCTGTTACCAGATGTTTGGCTGCTAGGGGCTGCTGGAGCAACTTGGCTTGTGTGCTGACAGAGAGGGCTCTGCATGCCCGATACAGCACACATGCCATAGCTTTGCCACCACTGGCCTAGAACCACATTTAGAGAACTCGGTTCCCCTACCGATTCCTCACCCTGTCCCTCATAAACCAGGAGCACCACACAGACTCATACTTTCTACTGGTTTGCAGTGGTTGGTTATTTATATCCTTTTTCAAATTCTGATGAGGAACATCCCTGTGTACTAGTGTGGGTACTGTACTGACTGCATTCCTGGGTGGAATTCTAATAGCAAATGGAGAACATCAGGTGAGTTCTGCGCAGTTACAGGTTAAGCATTTCTAATCTGAAAATTTTATATCTGAAATGCTTCAAAGTCTGAAACATTTTGAGGACAGATGTGACCCTAAAAGAAGAAAATTCCACACTTGACCTCATGTCACATATCATGGGTCATTATGGGTCACAGTCAAAATACAGGCACACGAGAAATACTAGGTAAGATGGCTATGTGTATAAGGTAAAACATAAGTGAGTTTCATGTCTAAACATGAGTACCATCCCCAAGATGTCTCATTGTGTGCAGATATGAGTACCATCCCCAAGATGTCTCACTGTGTGCAGATACCCAAAAACCTGAAAAAAAATTCCGAAGTTTGAAATTTACTTATTGTCCTAATCATTTTGGATAAACAAGTGTAAGATTTCTCTAATATTTCTGACCTCTGTAAGTGGATAGGAGAAAGTGCCTAAATGTGCAACTTTCTTTCCACTCATACTAGTCCAATATGGATCACCCTGTTCCTAGTGGCTTTAGTCCTGGACACTTCAGGCAGCAATAGCAAGAACTGCAGAGGAGAGAGGAAAGATACTAACAGCATCTGTGCCTGGTCTTGGTGGCAAACTGAGAATGACCTGGCCTGCAGAGGAGAAGAGATACAGCACCTGGTCAGGTGGATAGACAGGACTGCAGGGTCTCCCCATAGCTGAGTGTGTAGGGGGTGTTCCCTCCCCAACCTCATGTCACTGTTCATCCAAGTACTGTGCACAGCAGTTCCAATTCAGAAGTTTCCAGGTGGATGTGGAATGTGTATTTCCAGAAGCATCCATCCGGTTTCTGCTGCATGGCCCACCTAACAGAGTCACAAGTTTGAAGGAAACACGTGAGCTTTGGACTCAGGAAAACATGGTTTTGGTGAGAGCTGTGCCACTTCCTAGCCATGTGGGCATTTTTCTTCATCTCATTCCCTCTAAATGTCAATATCCTTATGTTTAAAGCTAACTGATACTACTCCCTGCCCTGAGGACTTGTTGTGAGGCTGAAAGATGGTGTTTGTGCACACATTTTTGCATTGCCCACAGCATGGTGCTTTAAAATAGACCTTTACTTCCTACCCCACACAGATACCCAACAACCAGACTGGCTTTAGCATCGGTGCCCTGGCTACTTATTGCCCTTATCTAAGATTGATATAGTCCATGGATAAATTGTTACTGTAATTAACAATTGCTCCTAAAAGCTTTTACCCTTATTTTAGCAAGAACTCTTACTTAACAGAGTTTACTTCTTATCCTTAGCAAATCATTTTAAATTCTCATGGTACTCACTGGGTTAACATCTATCCTAATGAACACATTTGCTCTTAATGTGAGTGTCATGTGTAATTTGGGAGAAATTCTATTGTCATTTTGCATTAATTAATGCCCACTTACTGTAAAGTGTTCAGAGACACCAACAACCAGCTTGGTTTCCTGACCACACGGAGAGACTGAAAGGACTCTGAAGGGGTGGGGAGCCTGTGGCAGGGCTGGATGGTACCGCAGGCAGGGCCGCCACGTACCCCTCCACCCACAGTGGGCAAGACAAGCATTCCGGCTCCAAGAGGACAGTCTGCACCCCAGTGATCAGAACACAGAGCAGGTTCAGCTCAACCTGGTTCCCACCCACCTTTCTTTGCTCACTGTGGCCCTTCTTCTGCAACACACACACACACACAAGCCCCACTACTACCCTTCGATGACCTCTCCTCCCAGTCACAAACACCCTGGATGTCGATTTTAACCTGGTTTCCCCTGGCTGCACATGTCAGCTGGCAGGCCCTGGAGCGTGACTTGTGATTTGCTTGGGTCCTGCAGCCTGGCTCCCCTGCAGAGACTCCCTGCTGCTGGCCTGTGAGAGAGGCTCCACCCCGCCACCCCGCCACCGTGGGCTGGTGTTTATTGATGTTCCTGCTTTTCTTCAGATGCCTCCTCCGTAAAGGCGTGTGTGGGGGGGTGACACACATGTGCACATGACAGCGGACGCAGGGTGAGCAGCGTTGCCTGGGTGAGGATTCAGCCAGACTTTCCATTATCCCAGGCAGTGACTGCTAGGACTCTAGGCCTGAGATTCCACTAGCAGCCACGTGAGTAGGCCTCACTTTTCTCACCGGCAAAAGGGGATCATTTTACCCCTTTTCTGGGATTGTTTTATTAAGTGCAGTAAAGTGCTGCGTGCCCTATAGGGTGTACAGTAGTTTTAAAAAGGTCAGTCAATTGCTGGGGATGTGGCTCAGTGGTAGTGTACGTGCCTGTTACTCATGAGGCCCTGGGTTTAGTCTCTGGCACCCGCCCAACTCGCTCTCATGCTCTCTCTCTCTCTCTGTCTCTCGCTGTCTCCCTCGCTGTCTCTGTCATGGCCAGTCATTGATGATGATTTCTCTTTTGCAGTGTGCACACCTTAGATTTGTGCTGTCAGCCTGCCGTAGCCCCTCAGGCCTGAGGAGGAAAAACTCCGGTCACACCACGGAGCTCAGTCCCTGAAGCACTTGGAACTGGTCTTACATCTGTGTTCATAACTAGTATGGGTGAAATACTGTGGAGAGACAGGGGCTTTTCTTTTTCCTGGTGAGAAAAGTGGCTTTGATGCCTAGCTTTTGCTCCTGTGTGGAAGGACTGTACTGCATTTCAAGGATCATGGCATTGTGCTGTGGAAATGAGTGGACGCTTCACACACTGAGATGCAAATACATGATTTCAACAGACCCTGGCTGCATAAATGCATGTAACTCAGATTTTACTGAAGGTAATGTCATTTTTCTCAGATGACTCAAAGTCCCTTCAGAAGCTCCCGAATGGGTTGTGTTGAGCAATGCTTTTTACCTCCTGGGCACGGAGGTGGTGAGCAGACAACACCCACTGAATTCGCCTTGTCCTCCCCATTTCCAAGGGCTCTCAGGCTGGCCTCCTCAGGTTCCCAGAGAAGAGAGCAGAGCGCGAAGCCTGAGGCTATCCAAATTCCCCCTTCAAGGGCTGTTACTTAGTAAACGAGCCCTGGGGCTGCTGGACTCTGGCCCCTCCTCTCCTGAGCCAGCATGAGCTGAGGGCACCCTGGCTGCCGCAGCTCCTGAAGTGGCCCACAGCAACGCTTCAATTCACAGTGAAATGATTTCCTCTGCCTCGTATAATTTAACCTGCCCACATTGCTAAACTTCTATATTACACATTTCTGTCAGGATGTCAGAAGAAATGATAAGCCTCCTTGAAACTGCAACCTCTATTACATGCTAAGAACGTTATGCCGGGGCTCCCCCAGCCCCACCCCTTCTGGTACATTTCTGAGATTTTTAGCGTGGTCTCTCAAGTATAAAGAATACCCTACTTCATGACCCCAGCCTCTTGTTAGCTGATAGATGAAATCTTTTCTTAAGCTGACTCCCTTGTCTATTATGTTTTCAAAATTCAAGGTTTCTCTTTAGATTCTTGGATGGCTGCCAAGTGGTCGGGCTTTGTTAGTTAGGTGAATTGCTCTTCTCTTTTTTGCTCCTTAAGCAGGAAGCAGTTGTTTTTTAGGGTGAGGGAAGCAGGAAGATATCTCCCACCTCCCTTCTGGGACTTTGTTGCTATTTATTTCCAGGCAGTTGGTGGGGAATTTATTCCTTTACCCTTTTTCAGGAATTTCTCCTTCGGGACTATACCTTAGGAATAAACCCAAACACAAGAAAGCCATTTCCTTGTCAGCGTGTGCTGTATTTTCTGACTGGAATTGGTTGTGGAGCTTCTTACAACTCTGCCTCTGCATCTGGACTGCTGAGGGAATGAGCATGGTTGTCCCAGCTGCTCTGATGTGGCAGGGAGCGGTTGAGGGTGATACAGCTGCCTGGTCCTCTCCATAGCTACTCCCAACATGGGCCTCTCCAGAAGTAATAAATTGTGGAAATCCACACAAGTCACTCTCTTACATAGCTAGGTTCTGTGGTCTCCCTGGAAGAGGGAGAGTTGAGACTACCCTTTGTGCACCAAAAAGGACTGACAAATATCCTATTCCTACCCTTATCTGTTTTCATTTTCTCTCCCTGCACTCTGAAGTTTTGTCCCTGCATAGCCATAAGTGGTGGGGAAATGATGTTTGCTGAACTTGAGGCAGAATGTAGTTTTTCAAAGACTCAGGGACAAGTATCTAGAAAGAAATGTGTTTGGTTCTCAAAAAGGAACTTCAGCTCTGGGTAGAACATATTGTCTTAGTTACTTTCTTGTCCCTGAGACGTAAAACCTGATACGCACAAATGAAAGAAGAGGTGTTTTTGCCTCACAGTTTTAGAAGTTTCAGTCATAGCTGGCTCCAAGGCAAAGGGGTGTGGTGGAGGAGGATTGCTGATGACTAGGCAGACAGGAAGCAGAGAGAAAGAGATCAAGGAAGGTAAGGGAATGAGAGACCCAGGCCATGTCCACAGTGACCTACCTCCTAACAGCCAGGCTGTGCAATCCCATAATCCAGTCAACTTCCAAAATCCCCACCCATGGCCACTTGAGGTTTTGGGGTACATTTTATATAGAAACTACAGCACACACTGAGAATGTTTCTCTGCAGAATCCCTAGCTCAGTGGTGGACCACTGTGTACTTCAAGCTCACATTGCCAGTCTAACAGCTGAGCTGCAGTATTCCAGGGTCAAAGCAACCCCTAGGCTCTTCCAAAATTCCAGGCTGGCTGTGTCCAGAGTAGACATTTTACCAGTGTTCTCAGTTACTTTTTGGGCACCATCCCAGACTGTAACCTAAATCTAAACCCAGACAAGGCACTGTTTGTTTTGCAAACTACACAGCCCAATCACCTGGGCCTAATTACCTGCACAACTCAAGTAATAAAAGCAGTGCCCCAGGCTCCTTTGCAGCACAGAGGTGATAGGCTAGGGATTGGAATGTGGTCCTGGTGGAGTCCTTTGGGTGCAGGGTGGATGAGCTGTAATGTAGGTTCAGTTAGACTGCCAAGTGAGCCAAGGACAACAAAGCCAGACTGAGTGGCAGAGGGTTTAATGGTCTTCAGAATCAGCTCCAGCCCCCCATGCACTGTATTTCACAACCAGAGTGCATCTGTGTGACAGAAAAGTAAGAACTGCAGGAAGCATGGGAGACCTAACAGACCAACCAACCCCATGGACATTCAGGGCTGGCCCAGGGAATCATTGCCACAGCCAGAAGTGGAGACATCATGAGCCTCAAAGTTCAGGCTACAGCAGGAGACCAGCAGCCTGAACAGGGCAGCCTGCTCTTGCAAAAGGGCCAGTTTTGGCTGCAGGAGCACAAGGCTAGAATGAGACCTACGAGCCAGGATTCCTAGCTGAATTTACTTCAGCAATCTGCGCCTCTATTTCCTTGTTTATGAAGTGTGGCTCATAGGGTCCATACCACAGTCTTCCCATGAGAAAACTTACACAAGCACTCACACAGTGCCCAGCCAGTGCCCAATCAGCCCTGTGTTTCTGCAGTCTATAAAGGACAGATACATGAAGGAGGTTGGTGTACCAAAGAAGACATAGGGGATTGGTACACCCAGGTGGTATTGAGCCCTGGCTTTGAGAAAAGAGGGTAAATGGAAACAGATAAATCCAGGGAGGCATTTTGGTATCAGGTCATAAAGGACCTGAGTACCCACTGGGTTAGTTTAGAGTTTTGGTTGGTTTTTTTTGGCTTGGTTTGCTTTCATGGGTGAAAGACAATAAGATTTTCTGTAGGGGAGGATTATGTCAATAATATGAGGGTTGGGACATTACCTCGAATGACCTGTATAATTTAAAGGCTGAAAAAAGGAAGTCTTGTTTCCCATTGTACAGTGGCTGTCACAGGTTGTCAGTTCTTGGAGCAACACCTTTAATAATAACAGGAACGTCTGGAATGGCTGCAGAAATTCGCTTCCAGATTATATTTGTATTTACCCTCCATTTTAATCTTAAACTATCCCTTTGAGAGAGGGAGGACACAAGGATTTTTCTCAATTATATACCACTGTGAGCCTGGTAAGTTATTGAAGGTTGATTATGGACTCAGCAGTAGAATGCAGGTCCCTGCACTCCTACTCCAGGTTTCCCACCATTTTCCTCTTACCTGCACATTGTATTTGACGCTGTGCTTCATTCGCTCTGAGACTCTGAGGTGGTAATGTTAACACTGATAATGCTAATAATGATTGGAATAACAGCTTACATGTAGAGAACATTTACTTATTCTGTGCAGAGAATTTACTACTTGTTTTGCATTGTTTTGTGTAATTATCATTTCTTCTTTACAGCAAAGAAAACTAAGACCTAATGAAATTATTGAATTACTCAAGGATGTTGCAGTATGGGGGTCACACCCTTCCTAAGTCTCAGTGCCCATTTGCCAGGAGCAGATTTCTCCCTCATTTCCTTTGATCCTCCCTAGCACCTGAGGCAGGTGGAGGTCAGGACTGGGTTGTCAGGACATCAGGGCCCTATTCTGACATCATGTCAATCAGAGGAGCTTAATTTTTTATCTTTTTCATGTATTAGCTTTTCTTGTAAGAGTTCAGTTAAGAATGTGTTCTTTAAATAGCTTTTAAGAGCTGGGCATGGTGGCACATCCCTTTAATCCCAGCACTTGGAAGGTTGAGGCAGGAGGATTGTTGTGAGTTCAAGACCAGCCTGGGTTACAAAATGAGTTCAAGGCCAGCCTGAACTGCACAGTGAGAGCCTGTCTCAAAAAATAGGGCTGGGGATTTAGCTTAGTGGCATAAGTGCCTGCCTGGTAAGCGTGAGGTTGTGAGTTTGGATCCCTGGTACAAAAAATAAATAAATAGTTTTTTAAAGAGGTTGGTTTTATGTTTTTGCTGTTTCTGATTGAAAAAGCAAATAAGAAGATGAACTAATGAATAAGTAATAAGCTCACCAGACATATGATAAAGCAAGCAGAGTAAAATAGTAATGGTGAGTATTACTGCTGGGTATCTGGGTATTCACTATAAAAATTCTTTTCAGTAATCTATGTGTTTGTTTATAATAAAATACAGGAGGAGGAAACTAATCAAGTAGATAATTTCTAAGGTTGCTTCTAGAAACTTTTAATATTTTCTGTGCTTTTCCCAAAGCATTATTGTTGTAGTAATGTACAACGGTGGGATGTGTGGCAGCTGTTTTAGCCATCGTTGGATCTTACCATTAAAAACAATACACAAGGGAAAAAAAATCGATTGTCATTTGAGTCTCTGTCTACCTAATCCTAAATTTTAGATTGACAGTTTAGTTAGTTTCAGACTAGAAAGCTGTTGGCCCCCAGGTCTCCGGGTCTCCAGGTAGAAGATTGTTTAGGCATAAGCATTTCCTGTTTCAGGGCCCATCCCTCATTACAATTTCTTGGGTTCTCCAGCCTCAGGAAGGTCACTGAGTTTCTGTTCACTCGCTTTGGTAGAGCCCTAAAACAGAAGATAGAAACTAAACAATAAGATCTAGAAACCTATAGAAAAGCCCAGCAGAATGCAGTCTTTAATTCTTGCTTGGGTGCATTTCCATGTGTAACACCTGGTTGCACACCACCTTCCCACCTAACATACTGATTTTAGTGCAAGAGGGAGCTCCATGCCCCTTGGATAGAACAGTAGCGTTGCAATGCATAACGAGTGGACTTTGTCCAGCTTATTATTAGGATAACATTTCGAGCACATTCCAGGGAGTTTATCAGGAAGTTTTGCCAAACTCTGGTAAAGCAGCACATTGAGCAGCCTCTGATGTCTGGTAAGCATGGGAGCATCAATTAATTGACAAGAATCACACCTGTCAACCTTTTGAGGCCTTGGAATGGATCTCTTGTTTTTCGCCAGTTTCCCAGGTCTTCACTGCCCTTTAGTGGATTCAGCACTCACTGCACCCACATGGAGCGAACTCCCACCATTGTTCTTGTGTGTTTGCTGAATAATTAATCTCACTGTGCTACTATGGAAATAATCTATTAAACACTCAGGAAAGACAACATGGAGAGTGGGGAAGGAGGCTGGAGACTGGCAGAGGGAGTAGTTTGCTCTGTTTAATTGGTTCTTTCACCTAATGGTAGTTTGTCAATTAAGGGGATACTTAGAGAAAGTGAAATTAATCCATGTGGGTCAAAAGTAGCTATTAATTTTTAATCAGAACACAATGGTCAACAAATCTTTACCTCTGCTCAGTACAAATGTAAGCATCCCACCAGCATCTTCTAGAAGGATTGGGAGGCAGGGAGGGAAGGGGGGCTGTTGATTTAGAAAATACATGCCTCCTCCTATACGCCCTGTGACCTCTACAGAACCTCTTCAAAGCCTCCTTCTGTTTCTACCATCTATTGCGTTGCCTAAAGCATAGTAGATTCTCAATAATGTTGCTTTTCTGGAACTCTGAATCCCTATTATGTCCACAGCTTTGTAGTACTTTAAACAGATTTTAGGCCTATCCTCCAAGAACTTCCAGTCTGGTTAAGGAAACCGGGGAGGTATTCGTGAACCAGAGTTGTTGGACCAAACATATTATCAAGTGCTAGAATGTGTGATAAATGGTCTGAATAAATGGTATTTGTTGAGCACTCATTGTATGCCAAGCATTTCACATAAATCAGGTGCTTTCAATCTCTACAATATGGCAACGGAGTAGATGTCATTTTCTTTTTCCTACAAGGCCAGTGAGGCACAGAATGCATAGGTGACTTACCCAAGGTCTCAGTCTTCTGGAGGGTTCATTATCTAACAAGAACCAGGGTGGTCCCAAGACAGCTGGTGAGATAAAGGCTCTTAGATAGAAAGCAGCATTGATTGGGAGTGAAAGGATGAACTGATCTTGGAAGATGCCAGAGGAAGACACTACAAGTAAGCAGAAAGGTAATCTGCAGAGTTCTGTGGAAAAGGAATGAGCATCTGGGGACCTGGACTGGGAGGTTGGCCAGATTGGGTCGGCCTAGGTTAATGCACTTTCAAGGTCTTGGATGCCAAAATGAGGGATTTTAAAATGTGCTTTATTTGAAGACTTCTGCATCATCTAAAGGTTGTTTCCCATGGAATGGGGAGGGCCCTGCTCCTTTTTGCAACACTTGGGCATTTTCCCCTCTTCATTATCTTTCTCACCTCCCTCCCTCTGTCATCTTTCTTCTCATTTATGGCATCCTAGCTCCTCCTGTTTCCCATTTTAAAAGGAGAGATCTAGAGAGAAAGGCAGAAAAGAAGAAGGAAAAAAAAAAAAGAAAGAAAGAAAGAAAGACTGCCACCCAGCCTGCTTCTACTGACTTTTAGTCTCTGATACTTTGTTCACTGACTCTCCCTGCCCACCCCAGTGGAAACCTGACAACAGGAGAAGTTGCCCCCAGGGAATGATCTGCCTTGGTCTACTACAGAGAAAGCAAGCCCTGGAACTTACTGTGTTCCTGGACATTTATAGTGACGTGACTGGGGAAATCAGGAAAGACTGTGTCCCGTGGGTACCTCTTCAGGCTGCTGACAACTGCCTGAGGCCTTTCAGTTGGAGACAGACCCTCTCATTTCCGAGTGAGAAGTCAGGCTTCAAGCACACACAGTCTAAGACAGGCACCAGAATGTATTAAATTCCTTCATATTGGCCAGAAGCTGGGGAAATGGGAGAGGTAAAATCCTGGGATAATTTCTTCTTTACTTCTTAGGTGGCCTAAAACCTGTCCTCTTTGAGTCACTGGTCTGATGGTAATTGGTGGTAATTTGCTGGTAATTGCCAGTGATTATGCCAGGACAATGAGTGAATAATGGGAGAACAGAGGAACCAAATGAAGAGAATATTCAGCCCTCACATTCTGGAGAAGTCTGTTGCCTGCTGCTGTAAACCAAGGAAATAATCAGAATTAGCACAAAGGGAACGCACAGAAGTCCAAAAGTAAGAGGGACCCTGGAAAGAGTGCTGTTGCCCCTCCGGGAGGTGCCACAGCTGTTTTTGCCAGCTGTTGGTAGGAAGAGGCCCCAAAGGTGCTTGCTAGGAAGACAGGACAGAGGGAGGACAAGCACCTGCAAAGACTGGAGCCCAGATCAGGGAGGCACAGTTAGAACAGGGATGGTGCAGTACCATTTCTGCTATATCATCCATACTGAGAAGACAGCAGCGAGTAAAGAGTTAGCTGATTCTGTGCTGTCGATAATTCAAAACTGGAATTGGGGTTAAGGAATCAACCAGCAAGAGAACGTGTCTTGTACATCTAGGAAACTATGAGACCCAGGGGCCACCCACCAGAGCAAGAGCACTTCGTGTTGAAAAAGGGATAGCTCTCCAGATGGGCAGACAACAGGCTGATTTGGAAGGCCCTGTATCATGGAAAGGAAGACAATTTTTGGTGGCTAGTGATTGATAGCAGATAATAATGTTAATTATGTAGTAATTATAACTTTGCCTATCAATCTACAAATGCTCAGGACATTATAATTATGAATTTCAGTGTCTTCTATATGAAAAGTGGCTTAGCTGGTGACATCTGTCATCATGCATTCATTTATTCTTTCCTTTGACATGTATTTACCAGAATCTACTGTGTACTAGGTAATGAATTAGACTGTAGGGATGCAGCACCAACAAAATGGACCTATTCCCTACCCTTAAAATTTACTGTTAAGTACACACTTCACAACCTCTACTCTTCTGCATTGGTTGAGGTTTTCTTTTGGGCCTGTACATTAGTTTTATGTCTTTTTCATGCACATGTGAATAAAACATGATTTCTGTTCATAATTTTGTTTGTTTGTTGAGGGGTCATTTTGCTTTTTAAAATATACTGCTATGTAGTTCAAACTGGTCTTGAATTCACTATGTAGTCCAGGCTGGCCTCAAACTCATGGCCTCAAACTTGCTGCCTCAACCTCCCAAGTATTGGTTTTACAGGTATGTGCCTGGCTCTATTCACAGTTTTAAAACCTCTAAATAGCCAGTAAACAAATCATGGATTTAAAAAAATAGTATAAAGCAAAAACATTAAGTAACAGATAACTGTGTGTGTGTGTGTGTGTGTGTGTGTGTGTGTGTACAGTTACAGTCTTAAAAAGACCAATTGGAAGCCACTGGAGTATTTAAAGCAGGGATAGACTCGATTAGATTTGTCACTGGAAAAGATGACTGGTGCTCATGCAGAGCATGGGTTGTGGGAGGCCAGAGTGAATGCCAGCAGTCAGGAGACTCTTGTCCACTGAGAGGTGACGGAGACTCAGAGTAGCTAGTGTGGTGTTGAGGGAAGAAAAGGCATTAAATTCATCTTGGAGGTAAATAAGCGTGATGTGACAATGGACGGTAGAGAATATTAAACAGTTACCTACTTCTTAGGTGAATTGTGGAAACCAAATAAGATGTTATGAGCTTCATTTTACAGAAGAGAAATTACAGACTGTAGAGGGATTGAGATAAAAATCTGACCTCCCCACAGCCTCTGATCCCAGTAATGCACCTGGCATGAGGACAGTGTCCACAGTGGGGAACAGAACATGGCCTAATGACTAAGGCTCAAGGCCTTTCACTTGCCAGCACCTCTTCTAAATCCTCATTCCTATTTTATACTCATCAAGGTATTGTCCTTTTCTTAAAAAGCACTTCTCCACAGGTATGTGAGCTTCAGGCTCACAGAACCTGTATCTTCGCTGACTGAGTAAATAGAATGGGACTATGACTTGATGGGGTGAGATGTAGGGTGGAAATCTGACCTCTGCCAGGCAGCAAAAGAATTATGTGTAGGTGGGGGTCAGTTGCCAGAGAAACGGATGCATTATTGGAACTGAAAAAAAAATTAACTAGCATCTATTGAAGACTTCCTCTGTGTCAGATAATGTGTTTGTTGCTTTTGGCTTTTTGCTTGCTTTTTGAGGGTTTTATCCGTTCTTTTGTTGTTGTTGTTATTATTGTTACTTTTGTGGTACTGGGGATTGAATCCAGAGCCTTGGCAATGAACTGTATCCCTATCCCTTTTTTATTTTTTATTTTGAGACAGGGTCTAACTAAGTTGTCCAGTTTCGGCTCAAACTTGTGATTCTCCTACCTCAGCCTCACAGAGTGCTGGGGTTACAGGCATGTGTGACCATGCCCAGCAAATTTGAAGAGATTCTCTTCTTACTTCATTTAACCCTTCATGACCTAGTGAGGGATGGATCTTTTATTGTGCATTTGATATGTGAGGAAACTGAGTCCTAGCAAGATTAAATTAATTGTCAAATTATCAAAGGCCTAAGTAGATGAATTGGACGGGCAGCTCCCAGGCCTGAAGTTGTCCTTAACCTCAACTGCTAGAGGGACTGTTGTCCAAAGCCAGAGCTTCTGATGTATTCTTGACTTGGATTATGGATATTCCTTCTTCTAAGTTTATTTATAGGAAGAAAGGTATAATTGCTTCTAGAAAAACAATCATTCCAAAACACAGTTGCTTGGTGAAATGTCAGTGGAGAAAGCAATCACTCCATCTTCAGATAAGGAAGTTGAGGCCATTTCTGGCATATGCCATGGAAGAAAATAAGATTCTGAGACTTAAGATTAAAGGAGAAAGTGACTCAAGAAGCCTCAGAAGTCCTAGTATGGTTATTTTGACTCAGTAGTTGGCCCCCATTAGAGGACCATGTGGCCCCCAGTGAGACTTTGGAAAGAACAGTTGTCTTATAGTAGTGACCAGACTATAAGAATTGTGTCCACACTAACCAAAGCTCATAAAGATCCTACAGATAAGCAAATTTTAATTTTTTCTTTTCTTTTAGTCTTGGTTTTGTATGTTCTGATCAAGACCAAGAAAAGAGAGGAGGCCTGATGGTGTGATGTTGATAGAAGACCTCAAGAAAGCAGAGCTATTTGCCTCCTGTTCTACCTTCTTTTTTTCCTGTCTGTTAAAAAAAAAAAAAAAAAAAAAAAAGAAGGTCTTTAGATGGAAAGTATAGAATTTCTTTGGCTTAGAATTTAGATCCAAGATCAGTAAAGAGATTGACTTGAAGATTCAAATGAGTTCAAGTTTCTGATCTGGACAAGTTACTTCCCCCAAAATTGACTGGTTTTACAAATAAAGTCATTGAAATCTGTGCCAAAGATATTGGAGAAAGTCTGCTAACAGGAGAGAGGTTGGAAAGATAGAAACAAACATAGCTCTCATTTTTTAAAGAGAAAGGTGTCTTCTGCAGCTGCAGGCCAGTGAGTATGAGGAGCTCAGCAGCATCCCAGACCCAGTCAGCCCAGAAAAGACTGGTGAGCAGGAAGCAGGAATTATGGGATGAGGTCACCAAGACTGTCACTACTGCTTAGCTTCAGACCTAGGCAGATGCTGAAAATGGAGAGGGCAGTCTCACACCCACTTCTCAAGGCCTTTCACAGGTTGGGTGTGAAGCCCTCGTGTATTGGGTGGGAAGCTGTAGAATGAATCACAGTTAGGTGAATTGACTGAACTGAGTTGACGTCTGCTGTACTGCTATGCCATGCGACTCTTCACTACACAGGGTATTTATCAATAGTTCATTATGCTACATTACATTTTCAAAAGCAGAAAATTGTGACAAAAACAGATCTCTTTAGATGGTAAAATCAGAATTTAAAAAGAAAAGCAAACATGTCCATAACAAATATTTGAGTGTTTATTATATGCCAGTCTTACCTCTTCCAGGGAGCAGCTACTTCTGAGCAGATTCTTCTAGTAGGGATAGTGAGCAATAAACAAATGTGTGTGGTATCTGTGTACAATGGCAGATGATAGTAAAGAATATCAAGAAAAATATTAAATGCTGAAGAAATAAGAGAAAGGGGAGGGTGCTGTTTTTTAGAGAGTTGATAGGGATAACTTCCCTAAGGATGAAACATTTGAAAGGAGACCCAAACAAAGAGAGGCAAGGAGTCACCCCTAGATATGAGGGGACATCATAGCTGACAGAGGGAGCAGCAGGCTGGACCATGTTTGGGGTGTTTGTACCCAGGATAGCTAGGTATAAGTGAGAGTAAGTGCAGTGGGAATGAGATGAAGAGGTAACCATGAGGAGCGCATGGATAGTTCTTGCAGGCCACAGTGGGGATTTCAGATGTCCTAAGGGGCAGAGGAGATCACTGTAAGGTTTTCACTATGTAGGCCATAAGACCTATTTCATATTTTTGAGTATCGCTCTGAAAAGCAGCATAGGGTAGTATAATAGTCTGGCTCCTTGAGTATTGCCTGTGATACATGATTTAACAACTGTTGATGCAGAAGTGACCTAAAAATGTTAATAAAGATTCATCCTAACCTTAGCTACAGTGTTATTTCCTTAAGGGGAAAAAAATCATAACATTAAATGTCTAATGGTGTTTAGAATGGGATTTTTATCTCCTCACCTCTACTGGATGTCTGAAACCTATTAAGATAAGGACCTAGTGGTCAGCAAAGCTTCCCCATGTCCTCAGCCTCTCATTCAGCTGGACACTACCAGCCCCACACAGCAGAGACAGAAACACATCAGAGAACCAGTTGTAGGGTCTGGCCGTCTAGACTCTGCTGTGAAAACCCAAACCCAGAAGACGTGGCAGAAGCAAACAGGAATGTTGCATGCAAAGAAAGCTTCTTGGTCAAAGTGATTGCTGGATTCAGATATTTGGAAGCCTGCTCAATGGAAGATTAAATTTGTCAACAGCAGTCAAAACTGCAACAACTTTCTATTCCATACATAAAATACTCTTCTTCAAGTCAACAGTCTAAACATAGACTGGGCCACCACAACATCTGGCATTTCACAAAAATGTGCAAACTGAGGCTTTGAGTCTGATATGTAAAATTTCAGTCAGAAAATAGACACAGTGCGGAGTCTGAAAATGGGAAAGAGGATGGATGGGAGAGAGAGTCATGAGGATCAAAAGGGCAGGGAAGGAGAAGCCTCCGGGTTATAGCTATAACCTTTACCTCCAATCCCAAAGGGAATGGCAACATCTGGGTTGCTTCTCCCCTTTGTCCCCATTTCTTTTACCCTCCAGCCAAACCAACAACAAAGGGCATTGCATAGTAGTCTGTGTCAGCAATAAAAGCCATGGGGATCTGACCCCCAGCAGCATGTTTCAGCTATGAATTTCCTGGATATCTTTACGGGGAATCATTCTTGGGGAAGGAAGGCAGGCTGGAAATAATATAAGGAGATCAAGGAGGAAGTCAAGCAAGTGACACCTTTAAACAGGCGAAGCGAGGCAGGCTCTTCCCCCTGGGATAGTCAGAGTTATGCAGAGCTGTAATTAACCCGGCAGCCCACTGGATATGTCTATTTCACTGCACAAAGGCTGTTGAAAGAAGGATTCTTGAAGTAAGAGGCTCCAATTCAAATGGTATTCGAGTAACTCCCTTGTTGGATATACTGTTTCTGGAGTTTATGACTATAATCAACAAAACATGGCCATTCTTTCATGCAGGTTTCTCTTACGACTTTCTGAGTACTGTTCTTTAAAAAACAAAAGCAGAGAAAGGCATCTCAAATTGGCTGGGGGTAGGAGAGCGGGGACCAAAACGGGGGGGGGGGGTACATGGCAAGAATCAAATTAAGGACTTGGTTTCCTTTTCAGAAACTGTTGACAACATTAAAAGAGCAGGTGTGTCATTCTTGCATAAAGCAAGACTGAGAGATGTAGCAGAATTTTCAGTTTGGTATTCAAACTTCCTTATTTTCAATTCATTCTTTAAAAAAAATTACCTTTTGCATGCCTGCCCAATGTTAGGTGCTATTGTTTTCTTTTGTGTTAGGAATTGAACCTACAGCCTTTGAACTAGACCTCCAGTCCTTTTGTATTTTTTATTTTGAGACACAGATTCACTCAGTCACTAAGTTGCCCAAGCTGGACTTGAACTTGTGATCCTCCTGCCTCAGGTTCCCAGAGTGCTGGAATGACAGATGTGTACCACCTTGTCCAGCCATTTCAGGCACTCTTACAGGCACTACCTTTATAGAGCTCAAAGTGAAAAGAAACAGACAAAAACACTGAAATAAGTTACCTAATCAATATGTGCAATGATATGATATGTAGAGAAAAATAGTAGTATGGTAAATAGAGAGGAGAGATGTGATATTAATTTCAAGAAAAGCTTAAGTGAAAAGTAAAGAAAGTGACATGTAGATGTGGTAGATGCATATGTGGTGTGGTTGGAGAGAGACCTGGGTAATGAAAACATTCTACCCAAAATTCAGAGGAATTCTTGAGGAATCATGGACTTCATCATGCACTGAGGAATCATGAGCAGGCGAGTGGGGCTGAAGTGGCCTAAACTGGGAGGACAGGGAGTAGCAGGTGTTGAGGCAGAGAAGTTAGTTAAGGCTGCCTGTCCTTGCCCATGAAAAAAAAAAAAAACACCTTTTCAGTTATTCACCTGACTTAGGACACAGTGGTTTATGTTCTAGGAAAATGAGCCTTAGTGTCAGCCTCTTCCTCTGATATCTGCTGGGTGGTGGCCATTCAAAATGACTCGCACTAAACTTGAAACTAGAGGAAACAGGTAAATCATCACTGAGCTAGTGTTTGTCCCTAGATGGTCCTGGAATCCTTTGCTGTAGCTTTTATCCTCTGAAATGTGCCACACTGCACCCTAATCACATTCTTGAGAGACTGATGGACAGAATGGTTATAGTTTCCATGCGAGAACCCCGACCTGAATTCTTAGTCTTATCTGGTTTATGTACCAGCAGACACGTTGGTGGTTATTTTTTTCTTTCTTTCTTTCTTTTTTTTTTTTTTTTTTTTTTTTTTTTTTTTTTT
Organism: Dasyprocta punctata; assembly: GCA_004363535.1. Classification (NCBI taxonomy): domain Eukaryota; kingdom Metazoa; phylum Chordata; class Mammalia; order Rodentia; family Dasyproctidae; genus Dasyprocta; species Dasyprocta punctata. The sequence continues at coordinate 24,952 of RJWM01000607.1, forward strand.
TTTTTTTTTTTTTTTTTTTTTTTTTTTTTTTTTGTATGGTTGGTATACTGGTTTTCTCTTCTTCAGAAGCTAAAATCTAAAACGTAAAAAAACATGAGTGGTGACATCTCCTGCCATGAATTCCACCGTTGCTAGGTGAACTGATGAACAAGGAGAATCAGAGGATTTATATGTGTAATTGATTTGTGGACATTATATTTGTATGTAAGTGTACTACAACATCCTTTAAAATGATCTCCAGCCATTAAAAATGTATTAACTAATGGAGAAAGAACACTGGAACTACAGTGAGGAAAGCTTTGTTTGAAAGGATTTGTGGAGCTCTTTCCATAATAAAGATTTCAGCACACTTGTGTACATTTTTAGGGCAATATCACCATAAGTAGAAACAGGCATATTTGCAGAAAAACATTCATTTCTGAGCTCGGGCCAGCTCCTGTTCTTACCACTCTGTCATCTCTGATTGGATCAGACGTCACAGAGAGGGCCTCAGATCCTTCTTTCATGTTAAGTTTAACCCCTCCAGTTGAATACCATCCTTGTGGAGTTCAGTGGAGGGAAATTAAATTTCTATCACTGGAGCTGTGGCACTAAATCAGGTATCAAGGGGGCTACATCAGTAAACTTCGTTGGTTATAAGATGTATGTCCTTCCCGAGGCTCTGTAGCTGTTAAGTTGGCTCTTTCCAATCACAGTCTGGTCTTTCATTCTACTGTAATGCAGTTAGACAACCTAGTTATTCAGGCATAGACTTCTCTGTTTTTCATTATCCCCGAATAACATTTGATGCTGAAACAGAGAAGATGGGGAGGATGGGGGGAGGGGAGCTAAGCATTTTTCACAGCTTGTGTAAAATGCTTAATATTTGAAAGTCTTTAAAATGTACCGTACACATACATTCCAGTTTTATAAGACTAACATAACATGTTCAAAAGTTTTATGAATTTCAGCATGTAACCAGAGTAAATGTTAGCCTGTTTTCAATAAGCCATAATGGCCTGGCAACAAAAATGCATAGTTAGCAAATCCCTCCTCTGTTTATGAGCAGCCGTTCCTCACCAGGTCACTACAGAATGCTAGTTTTATCAGTTTCTGCAGACTCCGTAAGTTGGCCTGTGTGCCGATTTCAGCATGACTCTGGTTTTGAGAGCCCCAAGCCCAGGGCATCATGATGAAGTGATATTGTGTTTTGATTTTAATGAGATGGCATGAATCTGACTCACTTTAGAATCTGTCCAGCCCCTCATATCCTGTGGGGGGAAACTTGGCTCCTAAATGCCTTCCACAAGCATAGGGCCACACAGGCTTAGCAGGCTCACCCTTTCCTCATTGCAACCTGGAAAGTTCTCAGTTTCTAGAGCTACGAAGTTTTTACTTCATCAGGAGGGAAGCCCCCCCGTGACATTTTGTAGGTTAGGATCTCCTGTCCACAGAAGAGCATATAACACACTAACCATTCCCAATTCTAGCCCATCAACTATGCTGGGTCTGAGGTACAGCTACAGTTACACATCTCAACACTGAGGTCTGTCTGTTACCAAATCCCACATTTCAAAGAAATCTGCTAGCTCACTGGATAAAATCATACTTGCTTCTCCAAGCATGGTGGAAGCCAGGGAGATTTCATGTGCTAAAAACCTACTCAACTTTGTAGCCCAAAGTACAGCGTTTGCCCATAGATTCACCTTATCCTCACTAATCCCGCAGGAATCATCTGCCACAGACCAAACTGGCTTTAGGGGACACTCCATGCCCCTCTGCACTCTGGCATCAAAAGCTCCTTTAATTATAAATAGTGCACTAGAGAACAGGCTGGAGCATTTAAATAAGGCTGATCTAAAGGCTGTGGGCCAAAGAATTCTCACAGAGGGCAACGTATAATTAGGTAATCTGACTCACAGAATAAAGTTTACTTGCTTTCATTGTGGTGCCCCCCAGGGGTGCCTCCACCTGCTCTCTGCACCCCTGTCCTTGCATCAGGATCACCTGTAAGCCCAGCCTCCTGGGGAGCCCTCAACCAGGCTAGAGGCTTCTACATGCAGGCCCCAGGTCCCCCAGCATGAGTTCTCTTTGACTTAGACTAATCAGTCTTCCCACTGCTCCCCAAAACATCTTACTTAGCAGTTAGAGTCCATTGCATGCATCTTTCAAGTGTGGCTTTTGAACGTCTTTTATAGTACTAACCTTCTTACTTTTGGAGATGAGGCATCTAAAAGTATAACCACCCATGGAGGCATATAAAACTTTTTTATTTACCTCATTTATTCATCGTGTTTAGGGGAAGAACAGTTCAGGGTGGGCAGTGTAGTTTAAACCCTTGTGCACGATTATGATTTTATAGCCTTTGGTTACATTCCCTCTCAGCCAAGGAGTCCCCAGAGATGCAAGAACTCATGCAGGAAAGCCCATTTAGTTAGGATCCACTGTGCAGAACAAGGAAGCAGACCCTAAAGTACTTGGTGACGAAAGCTGTTGATCAGGAAACGGGATATTTTCCTTTGCCGTGGTCTAGCTTTGGCTCAGGTTCCTTTGGGGAGAACTAGAGGCCTGCCTCCACCTCTAATGATTCCAAGACTCAGCTTACCTAAAGGGCAGGGCAGGAGTCTTTATTTCTGTTTTTTTGTTTGTTTGGTTTGGTTTGGTTTTGTCGTTGTTGTTGTTTGCTTCTATTTACTTGATGGAGATGTAAGTGGCAGGCCTTGAGCCGTGTGGTATCTGCCTAGATACCTGGTGCATAGACATTTCCCAGGCTGATGCAGAGAGGGCCTCTGTCCACACCACCTGCCCAGTGGCTTGGGTAACACATTCCTAGGCAGACAAATCTTATTCATCCTTGATGTACAAACCTTTTCACTTGAAGAAGAGGGGAACTAGTTTAATTAATGTTTCCAACCCTTACCATCCTCATACTCAAGTTCTTCCTTTGTAGTGAAATCTTCCCCAGCTGGAAGAGATCTTTGTCTTGCTCCATTAAATCTCAGCATTTTCACCACATCTACCTTTGCCTCTTCATGGGATTAACTGGTTGTATTTATAGGTAGTACTTTCAGCTCTAGTGTTCCTAACTCCATGTAAGGGTCTAAGTGGCTGGCACTACATCTTCCACTTGATTATTTCCCCCACAGCAATCAATCTCTTATAAACTTTATTAATTTTCTGTACAGTACTTCACATACACTGGTGCTCAATTATAAATTATTAATGCCATTTGAAAAGAAATATGCTATTAGTTAATAAGTTGTATTGCTGCGTGCTTCAAGGGGATGCAGGCAGTGTAAATGAGATACCCTTCCCTCAAGGAATTTGTAGTCTAAATGAGGATAAAAAAGCCACATGAACAGTAGCTAATAATCCATATGTGCCAAAAAATAAGCACAAATGACTGTTCTTATGATAATATATTATTTTGTTGTCTGTTTCTGTTTCTGTGATTTTTCCCATCTCCATAAAGGGAGCACTAGGCATTCTTTGTCTCAGTTCTCTTGTCTATAGAGAGAGAATAAATGACTTGTTAGAGGAAATGGCTCCATACGAAGTACTGGGAGGAAAACAGCTTTGTATGTCCTGATTGATGTGAGGCTCGGACTGGTTTCAATGTTTTGGACCCTTTCCTCTCACTTCTCTGTCATCTTCTTATGTCCTGCTTGCTGTCTCCCATAGAAATATATACATATATATATGGAAATATATATATATATATATATATATATATATATATATATATGTAAGCATATACTTATGCAAAAAGGTCAAACAAAATTTCATAACAAGATGGTAGGAGAATAACAATAGTTAATACGTTGCACATTATTATCTTTAAAGTAGTTACTCAGAGTATAAGATATGGGCATAAAAATTTTCCAATCAATATGAGCACAATCCTTCATTTTCCATGAACAAAGAGATACTAATAGTACAACTACTTTGTCTTTTTTTCTCTCTTTTCCCTGTCTTCCTTTCTCCTGGTTCCTTTTCCTTTTTTAACAATTTCTTCACATTTCACAATATCTATCATACATTTTAAACCTTATTTACTCTTTCAGTTTCTCACACCAGGGAAATAGTACAATGTTTACACATGTGAGTCTGATTTATTTCACTAATGCATATGGTCTCAAGTTGCATCCATTCACCTATAAAACTCTCAAGTTTATCCTTCTTTCTGGCTGAGTAGTACTCTATTGTATAAAAATACCACAATTTTTTTTTAATCTATTCCTCAGTTGATGGGCATTTGGGTTGTTTCCAGGATTTAGCTATTACAAATTGTGCTGGGAATATATATATATATATATATATATATATACATATATTGCTGTGGTATGATGTTTTTAATTCTTCTGGGCAGATACCCAGAAGGGGTAATAGCTGCCATGGGAATATATTAAGGAAGGTTAGCCATACTGCTCACTGTCATTAGACAAGATCAGAGACAGTCTTTTTGGCAGGGATAACATATTGATATTTGAATTAGAGGAGATGTTCAAAGACATCTACCCTACACAGAGGCAAATCTGAGGTACTTTGTTGTAATGGCATAAAAGTACATGTAAAGATTACTAAGGCATGTTCTAAGGGGATCGTTCTGGACTAAGCTTACAAGATGCTCGGACTGCTGTGAATCTACCTGTATCAGGATTGTTAAAAGCTGGTCTCTATAGAATGAGACTTGGAGTCAGATTCTGTCTTCACCACTTACAAACTTTGTAGACTTCAGCAAGCTACTGCCAGGTGCCTGTTTTCTCATTGGGAAAATCAACCTGATAATTTCAAACTCAAAAAAGTTATTGTAGGGCCAGGGATTAACTCAGTGGCACAAGCGCCTGCTCAGCAAGCTCGAGGTTCTGAGTTCGATCCCCGGTGCCAAAAAAAAAAAAAAAAGTCATTGTAATGAGCTATATTTAAGTGTAAAAGCACAGTGCCTGATAGTGCTCAATAAAGTGTGGCTGTTGTGCTTATGTTGTTATACCCCTTCCTGAGCCATGGAGCTTGAATTAGTGTATGGAATGGAGACCCCAGAACTCTTCCCAAAGAGGAACAACTTACATTTGAAATAGCCTCTCTTTTTTTTTTATTGAGGATGCCAAGTCTTTTCTGGGTTTCCTCTTCAGTCTGCCAAGATACATTACTTTGGGGAGATGTTACGAAGTAGAGAATTTTACTTTCAATACCCTTAGACAGCTCTAGCCTAGCAAACATTCCTTTTAAATGGATCAGGAGTTACTCACCTCTTCCTTTTCCAACCATATTTTTCAGTCACCAGTGGGGGATCAATGAGGGCCAGTGGCATGGCCAACACTGGCCCAGTGTTGATAAGCTGCTGAGTGTCTGTCTTCGCATTTAAAAAGAGACAGACCTACCAGATCTGCCTGCCACTTCCAGTAAGGGAAGAGAAGTGGCAGGTCTTGTGACAACAAGTCAGAAGAGGTCACTTTTCCAACCTCTCTCCATTTCTCAGGAGGAAACTAACCCAGAGTGTCTTGTCTCCTTCAAGGTCACACTCCCTGGAAGCCAATAGAAGCTGGCCAGAGGCTGTGAACTTTGCATAGAGGGCACTCTCAGGACCGCCCTCCGCTCAATGGATAGCTGCCCTCCCATTACTCCACGGGCACGTACCTGATTCGGTTGACATTTCCATAATTAATTTATAACAGCAGTAACCCCTAGATGAGCCTATTTATAGGTTTGTGCAACCTGGATAAGAATATAGATTAAATCTTGGATCATTAACATACTTAAAGGACTTGGGAGAGTTTTTGATTGTCAAATGATATGATTAAGAGGCCTCCCAACTTGGTGTGCACTGGGAATCTATAAATTTACCTCCTTTTCCAAGCTCAGAAACAACATAAAAGTGAAAAATAAACATTCCCTCCTCCTATCCCTCAAGATCCTGGGTTATCATGGGGAAAACCTTTGCCCTTTCAGCAGGCAACTAGTACAGACTCTGCCAAGGTCAGCAGTGATGATCCAAGTGCCCTGTAGCTCCTGCCTCGCAGCATGAGAAGCTCTGCAACTTAGTTGTGACCCTTGACATAATAGCAAGTGTGGCAACACCAGTCCTGCAGGAGGAATTGCTGTGACTGTCTACAGCAATTGAGATGAGAGTGTGAGAAGGGCGGCTGTTATTTGAAAGGTTGCTATTATGACTTGGACTGCTCTGTGGACCCAATCTTATGTTTTGTGTGTGTGCGTGTATGTGTTCTGTTGTTCTGGTTGTAACCTTTTTGAAAAATACCATGTATTGCTTTTCTATTATGAAAGTAAGACATGTTCAATATCAAAAAATAAAGTTAAGTACAGAGAAGAAAATAAAGATCACTTATAATTTTGCCACGCAAAAAACACCTGCTGCTAAATTTCTGTGTGTTCCTCTAATATAGTCTTCATTCTGACATGATGCTAGCAGAACTGCTCTCTGGACAGAGAGACCTCCCATTCAGGCACTTTCTCTGACATGTGGTTCCTGTTGCGGGTAGCATCAGATGCTCAGGGGATGAGAATTCATCCATCAATAATGGATGACTAGTGACTCCCTGCCTTGCTTGCAGGAGCCTTTTCAACAAACCACCACTCAGAAGTGCACTCCGCCTTCACCCTTCGCATTACATTTATTCAATACACTCAACCCTGTGTGTCCTTTTCCTACCTACGTATGCAGCTATGATGACACCATCACACCGCTACCCCTTTCTTTCCCTTTGAGACCACCGCTTCTTTTAAGGCTCTCATAAGCCATTCATTTCATCTTCCAGCATAGAGACGATTACCTGGCCCACCTTGTCCAGTTTTCCATAGGCGCAGGTTCATTCCTTCTGTTTTTGTTTTGTTTTAGTTTTTACTTTTGCTCTATTTTTTAATTAGCAAACTGGCTATAAAATACTTAAATCAAGGAAAAGTCAATACAGATAAGATCATCATAAATGATTACACACGTATACAGCTATTATGACTTTTAGCTGTTTTATTTTTTAATGAATTTACAAACTTTGACCTCCTTGAAAATGGAGATGAGATATTATGTCACCAGACCCTTAACATTGTGCTTGGCATACTACTATAAATACTTGATTAGTATTTATTGAATTAAGATGAAAATGAAAGAAAATTTAATTACCCGGTCTCCTCTTTTTTTAAAAATCTCAGTAGTTAAGTGCAAAGAAAAAAGAGGTCATATAAAAATGATGGGAAAAATAGTACCTTAGAACAATTTTTATGGTGTTATCTGTGCATTTTTTGTGGTAAGGTATTACTAGTAACCCAAGTGAGGACCCTTTTTAATGATTTTTTAAAATCTTGACAATGCCCTTTTCACTTCTTTCCTAAATGAACATTAATACAGAGCCATAAAAATTCCCTTGGAGGGTTTTGTGAATTACGGCATTGTAAGAATGGGAAAAGGCCATTTGCAGCCATTTGTTTTATGGAGCTTGATTCTGAAACCCAGCACCGCCTCTGACCCTTCAGGGGCATACTGAGGCATGAAGCTTTTCCTAAGGACACCACTCCTTCCAGACAGCAGTGGCATATGTCCTACACATGCCACCTCCAGAGTCAGCAGTGTCACTGCCAAGTGCTGCCCTCCACAAGAGCCCTACACACTGTGGGGTAGGGAATGGAAATTAATAGCAATGTGTCAAATATGTCTCCTGTAGTACAGATGGATTTTCAGTTCACCAGCAGGAATCATTTTTGCCATGTAACTCTTTGGTCATTTAGTACTTGAAAAAATGAGGGTAAAGACTGGAGGCTTGGTCTGAGGCATTGGTTTTCAGACTTTATGCCTCCTGAACTCTTTCTCAATGTATGTCAAACATGAAATGGATACCTAATCTGTAAGACAGAGATGAGGGTTTGAGCACCTGGAGTTCCCCTCCACCACTGTGCTAACATTGAACCAACTTCTTAGAATGGATGGTAGAAAACCCAGACTTGAAAGAGACCTCGGCGTAAGAACATGAAAGGTGAGTACAGAACAGGGAGATCGGTATTGAGGATGATCAAAACAATAATAGGCTACATTTTTTGAGAACATCTGTGTGCTTGGCACTATGCTAAGCACTAGTCTCAAAAAAGGGGGAAAAAAAGGCAAATTGCTATATCTGAGGCTAAGGATGGTATGGCTGCCTAAGAACACTTGAAAAGAATATTGGGTTATTTGCAGGCAGGCAACAGACCAGATTATCTTGAAAGATGTCTTTCTTTCTACAGTTGTCTTTAGCCTTCATTGTGCTATTGGGATGCATTTCTCTTAAGTGAGATCAAAAAAAGAAAAGAAGTAAAACTATTAGATTTTCTCATTCTCTCTCTCTCTCTCTCTCTCTCTCTCTCTCTCTCTCTCACAGCTTTGAACCAGGAGTTTAAGCTGGGTTATGCTCAGCAACATACACTTAAGGCTACCTGTGCAGCTCAGTGTTCCCTTTTAAGGGTCATTCAGAATGTTGAAGCAGAAATAGCCCAGGGAGAAAAGCTGATAAAATAACAAGACATGTGCCTCTGCCAAGCTAGGTAGCTGTGTTTTTGGATGTTTGCTTTGACAGATCACAAAGTCACAAAGCAAATCCCTAGGGTTCACCTGTTCACAATCCTCTGTTGTCATTTTGAGCAAAAGACTGTCTGAACCTATCCAGAAGAGGAGCCTGCCCTAGACCTCTTTTCATCTTCATTTTCTGAGCCTCTCTGGATGATGTGGATGATCAGAGTACCTGGACAAGATGACTCTCATACCCAATTAGCAGCAGACCAGGGAATGAGTGAGCCAGCCCTCCTCTCCTGAGGCCCATATCTTGGCACCTGTGTGGGAGAGAGGGGAAGCTCAAGTAATAGAAACTGGGAACTTAGCATAGTCAACTGCACAAGACTGATGTAGGAAAACATAATGGGCTTTCAGGAAATGATGAGAGCTTAGGAACTCAGAGAACATTATTTCTAAGGGTAGTTGGAAAAGGCTTCAAGAAGGAGGAGGAATTTAAGCAGTGCTTGAAGGCTGAAGGTGGATGGAAATTTGAGTAGCTTAAATTGGGGCAGGAAGCAGCCTTTCCATAGAAGGGAACTTCTGAGGAAAGACTGAAGTGAGAGCAGGCACGTTGTTCTCATTGGAACCACACATGTGTGATGGCTCCAAGGTAAGTTTGGTGAGGGTGGACGTCATGCTGGAGTACATTATAAAGGGTACACCCAGGGTAGACTGCAGCAAGTGTTGAATGCCTGCTAAAGAACCTGGAAACTTTAAAATCCGTTTTAGCAAGGGAGGGACACAAGAAAAGTGGTTGATCTAGCACAGCTGTCATGCCTAATATAAAATATAAGCCACATATAAGATTTGCTTCAAAAACACAGCGTAGAGCTGGGCGTGGTGGCGCACGCCTTTAATCCCAGCACTCGGGAGGCTGAGGTAGGCGGAGCGTTGTGAGTTCGAGGCCGGCTTGGGCTACAACACAAGCGCAAGCCCGGCCTGAGCTACCTAGTGCGACCCTGCCTCAAAAAACCAGGGCCAGGAGTTTGGCTCAGTGGCTCAAGTGCCTTTCTGGCAGGTGCGAGGTTGTGAGTTCAATCCCTGGTGCTGCAAAAAAAAAAAAAAAAAAAAAAAAAAAAAAAAAAAAAAACCACAGCATAGGGTGAAACCCAGAGGAACAAGATTCTTCTAGAACCCTTACCAAGGGAGGCAGAAGTTCATGCTTTCATTTAACCAGCATTTCTGACATGAATAAATGCCACATCGCAAGTTTCTGGTCAACACAAACTTGACAACAACAGCAGACTATTTTTATGGAATTTCTTTTACAGTAGCCTGACTTCCTGGAGAAGCTGGTACTGGACTCAAAGGGCTAGGTCTTGCCCAGTCTTCCACTCACATTGCCACATGCTCAGTCAACTCAGCCCCTTTTACATCCTGCTCACAACTCACAGCAGCCCAGTAACTGAGCGGGGCTATCACAGACCCGCACGTATTTAATTTGTAAACACTTAATAAGGCACTGTCAGTAGGTTGGCTTGTCTTCTCTGTTGGCCACATCAAAATCAATATGTCCCCTGGGTACTCTGCCATGATTGTCTGGGCTGGGAAGTCTAATAGGATTAAGTGTTTGGGGTCCTATCTGACGCCACAGTCCACAGTTCTAGTTAGATGAGGTTAAAGACTGGCTTGCCATTGTGGAGGCACGATTGCTTAGGGGTCTGAAAAATCATTAAAGCTTGTCCTCTTAAACGTTGATTGTTCCCTGGTGATTTATTGACAAAACACAAAAAAGTGCTCTATACTGCACTCTAATTATATGTATGAGGCCATAAGATCTCATGGGAAATTAAATAAAATTTACAGCTTGATGGTTTTATGCTCCTGGGAGACATACCTTCTTAATAAGATCTTATAGCTGGGAATATTTATGAGGTTAAAGTCCGTAGGCTTGAGCAAAAGACCTAACCTTTTCAAGGGAGGTGGGGATAAGGTGCATTTTGATTTCTTTGAAGATAAATGATTGTAATGAAATTTTCCAGGGTTTAGGAAGAGGTTTTCAGTGAGTCACATCAAGCATTCCTCCCTAAAACCCTAGAGGAGAAAGCTGTAAGGGCATTGGGGCTTACTGTGACCATTTATCTCAGATAAGTCTCCAGTCCTCCTACCCAGCGCCTCTGGGGCCCTTGGTGCTCCTGCAGTGCTCCTGCAGCAGCCGCATCTGATTAGCCCCCAGCACAGTCTGGAGGGGGAAAGAGTCTAGTTAGGGCAATTATCTAAGAGGTCACAGAAAGGAAAGGAACTTGAGGGAGAGAAAAAGAAAAGGACTGCTAGAGTGAATACAAATGAGAACCACACTGGTGTACCTGAACCCATAAATGCAGTTTCAAATAGCCCAAAGGGAGTTCCTGGACATTTTGGACATTTGCTGTTGTACTGGATCACTTTCTCTTTAAGTTGAGGAGTGGCTGAGGCCTGGGTCCTGATTCTAAAGTGTTGTAATGTGCTGTTCTAGGTAAGGAATCAGAATATATCTAGAGTAAGGGGGGTATGAAGATGATACTTTATCATCACTTTCTTGTCTCCAAATTGTATGTTTACCCCAAAGTCTACATGGGTCCTAAATGAAGTTGTATATTTGAAAATGAGCTGTTTCAACAAGAGTGAGGAGCCCTCTATGCTCCACCTGCATTTCTGCTTCTGTTTTTTGTTGGTTTGGTTTGGTTTGGTTTTATCTTGTAGTTCTGAAATGACAGGAGCTAGGTAGGTAAGTAGGTAGGTAGACAGGTAACTGGGGAATTACAGTTTTATTTACATAAGTAAGGATAATTATGTGAAACTCATCACTAGACGCTTGTCTTTTGTTGATCTATTTTTCTGGATTTCTTAAGTGAGTCCTTTCTATATGAAGTCCACCTAAGTCCTTTATATGTATGGATGGGGAAGATGTTGAGAGAAGGATTAGAAACCAAAGTCTAGAGGGACTAGGAATAGATGAATTGATCATCCTTCTAGGACCCTCAAATTTGAGAGCTTCCTAGTTCTAGCCAGCCTCTTCTCTCTTCTATAGTTTGTGACTGTGTTTTGCTGTTTGCCCCAGTTTACCCAGAGGCTGCCTCTGGAGCCTCCTACCTGCACTCCGGAGAATCAAACAACAGTTTTATTAGATTCATATAGTGTTTTACCTATGAGCATGATACACATGAATTAAGGAGTTTTATCACTCCTTATTGCCAGGTAGTCACATACCTATACTTCCCTCTTCCAGAATAAACCAAAGTAAAACGAAATTTAGAAGGCTGCAAATGCTCGTGACTTCAATTTGTTAGAGTCAATCTTACATTTCTCCCATTCAGTGTTGATTTTTAAAGCAAAGAGAAGCCATGACTTAGTGGAGGGGAGGCAAACAATCTGTATTCCTAGCCTGGCCCACTCTCTGGTTTGTCATTGGGGTATCTCTGCCTGGTCACAGTCTCCTCATCTATAAAATGAAGAGCTATGGCTAGGTGATTTTAAGGTCCCTTTCAGCTGTAAAATATTAGTTTATGGTTCTAGGATTTATGTAGAAGAACGACATTTTTGCTCTGCCCCTTGCTTTATTTAGCCTTTTGAGTGAAAGTGAGATGTCTCATCAGTTCAAAAAGAGCCAGCTCAAGCCCAATGTCTGAGATAAAAGGAAAAAGGAGAAAAAAAAAAAACCTATTAAAGATAGCTAAGTTCCCTTGATAAGCAGGAAGTGAGAAATCCTGATTTAATTTAAATATGATATTTCTGTCTTCATTAATTTAAAGCATGTATATGATAATGTATCCTTTTTTATTTAGTGGTCTGCCCTAGAGGGAAAGAGAGGCTTGATTGTGAAGCAGAGGGGCAAAGGCTGGGTATATATTAATAAAGATGAATATCCCTAAAAATGCTTGAATTATATGGAAGTGAGATTTGTTGCAAGTTACAAATCAAAGCCTGAATTGTCACTTATCTCCTAATGATACTTCTACACAGATTATTAATTTCATTTTAGAAGCCCAATGAATGTTATATTTTATGACATTGATTAAACATCTTGCTGCCTTCTAACCATCCATCCTTTTCATTTCAAAAATCCATATCGAAATTTAACAAAAACAGCTCATAAATTTGTATTTTATAGCCTAGCAGAGTTGACCGGCTTTCCTTCCTCCTTTAGAACCAGGCCCATCCTGAATTCTGGACCCAGACCATTTCCACTCCCACGAGTCAGGCTTTTCCAACCCTACCTGGTGATGTTATCAGAGAAGGAATCAGTGATTTGTTTGAAGCACAACTGCAGCTTCTGGAGTGGCAGAGGCTTGTGGGGGTCTGGGAGGTTGGGGGGGCGGGGCTAGCCCCACTTGGGAACCAGAGGTTTAGTCCTCATTCCCTTGCACAGACAAGCCAGTCCCCTTCCCCTTCTGTGTCCTGAGGACAGTCAGCCCCTTGTTGCCTCCTCCCCAGTGGGCTCCCAGTGTCCTTGTGGAGCTGTGTGAGAGGCGAGATATAGAAGTCCTGCCTGCCCTTCAGAGGGAAGCAGTGCAGCAGTGGACCAAGGAGCCAGTCAAGACTAGAATGAAAGGATAGGTCTGGGGTCAGCCTCAGCTGTTTCAGGAAAGATGTACAGTCTTGAAATCGGGGAGAAAATACTTTTCAGAAGGTTCATTGTGTTATTATTCAGCCTACGTGCATCTATAGGAGTACCTCTACTTCATCCATCTCACACTGCTGGGCTCGTCCTCAGCCTGGATTGGCTCCCATTAGAAGACCTCATTTGTTCCTGTCACATGTCCCTCACAGTGGCACTGGGAGTTGCTCTTCATTTCTATTCAGAGAGGGCCTGGCAGCTAGGTTACCATACCCGAGTACAGCTGCGGCCTTCTCTTCCTATAGGAAAGAGACATTCTGAGAAACCTGAACACGACCCTGCATGAAAAATTAAGGACCAGCAGCCAAAGACTATCACATGCTGGAAAAATAGGCTTTTGAGGCTTTGAAGGGAGTAGGTTGGGTCAGAGGAACTTGGGGATAAGCCATATTGCAAGGATTGATAACATCAGAATAAAAACACCATTAAATTAGAAGTCTACTTCTGTCCAGTGAATTTAACCACAAATGTGCAAGAGCTTGGCGGGGATGATGTTGGTGCCCCTGGTAATTTAGAGAGCAGCTATAGAAAGAGAGGTGCCACCCCAGGACCCCCAAGAGGACCCATTCAGTGCAATAGGACACAGGCTAAGGATTCGGCCTCACAAGTCACACTAATGGGGTTTGGGTCTTGTCCTCTGTGCCCTTGGCAAAGTTACTCACCTTTGCTAATCTTTGCTTTTCTCATCAGTAAGAGTCACTAGGGGCATTGTGATAGCTAAATGAACTAAAGTGTGTCAGTGTTGAACACTGCCAGGCCAAAGTTAGCTCTTTAATAAATGTCTGGTATTGTTGATATGTGTTGAATAACAATACCTAACTGTGGTGGTGATTCTTTTGGTTCCATGATTATTTGTTTTGTTTTATTGTTTTTGTCTTTTCTCTTTAAAAGTGTAAAGAATAGCATCACAAAATGCAGTAGACCTGTGGCTCTGCAGGGTTCTCCACTGTGGGCATGGGGGCAATCTAGTTTTAAGTGACAGAGCCTCATTAAATGAGGCTTGCTGTTGGTGACAATCCTGTGTTTTGGGGGTGAGAAGTAGGTTTGCACATGACTGAGAGGACAGTGACTGCTCAGTGATGATTTGTCCAGCATGTTGGGAAATGCTCCGGAGTGACATATTTTGTCCTCCTTTTTCTGTCTCATTTCCCTCCCATCCCCCTCCTTTCCCCTCCCTCTACTACCTCACCCCCAGCCAACCCTCCCTAGTATGCCCCAGCACTGGGAATGTTGCATAAAGGGAAAATACGGCATGTTTACAGAGAGAATTTTCAGGAAGTGTTAATTTAATATGCTAAAGTGTTCCCTTCAGCATTTTACCTTTCTTGTTGTTTTCACAAAACAGCCAAGACTAAATAATGAGCCCAGGGCTGTGCCCTTTGGTAGCGTGATAGCTCATTACCCACTAGCGGCCTCCATCTGCCCTCATGGCTGCATAGGGAGCCATTACGATTATGATGGAAATCTCAGAAGCCATTACCAAGATGCAACAGAGGGCCTACTGCAGACAGCCTAATGGACTAATTTGTAATTGGGAGAGGGAAATGAGTTAGCGAGCTGGGGCCGGTTTTGATGAGAGTGGAAGTGCGCATGCTAAATGTGATAAATGAATAGGAATGTGTGTTTGCGCAGTGGGCTCTACAAGGCTTTCCATCTCTCCTGGGGACTGGAGGCGTGCTGACAAGCCGTGAGGAGCGAGCAGGAAAGGCTCAGGGGAGGCGAGCAAGATTCAAGGAGAGTAGCTAAGGATAAATCGGTGAGGAAAACTAATGGCAGTAAAATCCAAGGAAATGACTGCATCTGCCATGAAAGTAGTAATTAGGAAGCATTTGGTGTGCATGTCTTTAACTGTTAAAATAGGGAATGAGAAGGAGCCCTGGCACTTCTTGTGGGGAATGGAAGGCTGTGGTGCCGATGGGCTGAGAGGGAAGCCATCGTGGAGGGCTCAGGAGCGACAGTGTCGTTAGATCTGATGGTCTGGACAAATTCTGCCTGCTTAACACTGGACTCATTCCTGAAAGGCCACGGGTAACCTAGCCATAGGAAGTCTTTGCCAGCCCTGAGGCAGCCACTGCGCTGGGAAGGAGTGCAGGCTTGGGCACCAGACCCCCAGTGCACCCTGGCCGGCAGACTGCTGTCCTTGGAGGGCCGGAGTCGCTTCATCAGCCCCTATGACTGGTCCCCAAGCTGAGGAGTGCTGCATACCAGTGTGCCTGGAGACACAGATGGATTTGATTTCTGAAAACTAGCTCTTCCTTCTGCCTGTCAGTTGGCTCCCACCAGCATGCAGCAACCTAGCCTAGAATGCTCCGTATGCTCCCAGGGAAGCCTGGACTTTTGTTTCCTCTCCCACAGATTTGGCTCGGGCCACATCATGCTTGGGACTGTCCTTATTTTCAGTTTCTTTTCCTGTCACTCCTCGATTCTGTCCTCTAAGCTCCAAGCCCTGGTGTCCTTTTTCCTTGTGCAGACCTTCACGTCTTTAAAGCCATAGCCTAATCCTTAATGTGTGCCCTGCTCTCAGTGACCTGCTGCCCTCGGCCTTTCCTCTGGATCTCACTCGAGTTTCCTCTTGGGCCAGCCTGACTTCAGCTGTCAGGGATGTCTTAGCACTCAGGATTCCTCCTGCTCCCGCATGTTCTCATCTCCTTGCCTAGGAGGACCTTTCAGCCCTCCTAAATGGCTGAAGGGCAGACATATATTCCTTCAGGGGAGAAGGAAGCTGTGAAACCAATTAACTAACCAAGCCCAGTACAGGGTCCTCAGAGCGCTTTCCCCAGGTAAGAGACCGAGCTGGCTGACTCCTGCCCTTGTTCCCACATCCATCCCAGGGGCTCGCTTTTCTTGTTACGTTCCCAAACACATAGGAAAATTCTCTTTCTTTTTTTCCCTTCGCCAACTGCCAGAAGATAAGGTTTCTAATTAACTCCTTAATGGGATGATAACAATCCTGTTCAGCAGAATTTTATTGACATTCTCTTTGGTCACATGAGTAATTCCCTTCCTCTTTGAAAATTAATTTGAAGAAACCAACAAAAACCACAAATACATTAAGACACAAAGCAAATCAGTATAGGAGAAAGCAGGCAAGAAATCGTTGAGGCTGAGAAACACTATCAAAATATCAGAAATTAAAGGAAATTACTGAAAAAACATTAATGTAGTTCTGCTTTCATAACAGTCATGGAAAAGGAACAATTGGATGAATATAATCAATTGGCGACAGAAACACATTATTTAATCAGGAGACATTTTTTCCCATCTGGTGTCTACTATTGTGTAAAGTCATGCGTCACATAATGATGTTTTCATCAACAGTGAACCACATGCATGATGGTGGTCTCTTAAGATTATAATGGTACTAAAAATTCCTATTGTGTAGTGACATCACAGTGTCAGCACAACACACTGCTTACATATTTGTGGCAATGCTGGTATAAACAAATTTATGCAGCTAGTCATGTAAGAATGTAGCACAATTACATATAGTTTGTAGTACTTGATCATGATAAATCCATGATACGTATTTATTATATTTCACCTTCAATCATGATTGAACCGTATACTCCTAACTTAAACAAAGTTTACTATAACACAATATCTTTTTATAGTATCTCTTGTTTGTATCAAGAAGCTACAAGGTATGATTGAACTATAGGACCTAGGATTGTCTAAGTGCACTGTATGATGTTCACACATCTAGATCACCTAGGACACTTCTCAGAACATGTCCCTGTGATAAAGTGACACATAACTGCATTTTACTGGCTATACTACCCATACCCTTTAAAGCAAGAGCCCCATCATTCATTCTCATCAGTGTTATATGAAAGATCAAGATTTTCCATATTGATCTGTCACACAGATATCCTTCAGTAGAAGTCCCCAAAATATGAATACAGACTTCTCAGATGAAATACAAGCAGCAGGTGAATATATGAAAAAATGTTCAACATTACTCGTCATTCAAGAGATGCAAATTAAAACAACACTGAGATTCCACCTCACTTCGGAAAGAATGGCTATTATCAAGAAGTCAATCAATAACAAATGCTGCAGGGACTGTGGGGGAAAAGAAACTCTTCTCCACTGTTAGTGGGAGTGCAGACTAGTACAACTACTGTGGAAATCAGTGTGAAGATTCCTTAAAAAACTAGGACTGGAGGTCCCATTTGACACAGCTATTCCTCTGCTAGTTATCTTATGAAGCATTAAAAACATACCCGAGCGGTATGTGTGCACCCATGTTTATAGCAGCATGATTTGTAATAGCTAGATCTTGGAAACAACCTGAAGTCCATCAACTGAAAAATGCATTAAAAAATATGGTATTTTTTATGCAATGGAATACTAGTCATCCATAAAGAAGCATAAACTTGAGGCTTTTGCAGATAAATGGATTCATCTAGAGACTGTACTCATAAATGAAATAAATCAGAATCACAGGTGCAAACATCATATTGTCTCTCTAGTGTGCGAGGTTGAAAGAAATTATAATAGTGAAGGATTTAGAAAATATACAGGAAGAAGTGATCGACCCGGATGACAAATATTTACTGAGCACATAATGTGGTGCAGTCCCTGGACTGATAACTGCAGACGCAGCGTTCCACATGGAACATGGCCCTTATCCTCACCAAGCTTCTGGTCTGATTCAGACCCAAGGGAAAGGCAGCGTTCTGGGATAGAGGGAGCTGAACTGACAAGCTCAAAGGTTTTTAGAAGTCAGTAACAATGAGATACACAGGAAAGCTCCAAATATTTGGAAACTAAACAGTATATTTCAAGATAATCAATAGGTCAAGAGAGAAACCACAAAAGAAATCAGAAAACAAAAATTTAAACCAAATAATAATAAAAATAAAACTTACCAGAATCTATGGGAGGCAGTGAAAGTAGTGATCAAAGAGGAATTAGCAGACGAATGCTTATATTAGAATAGAAGAAAGATCTAAAATCACTCAGAATTCTATCATGGAAAGCTAGGAAAAGAACAGCACAAATAAGCTCAGAACAAAGGAAATAATGAAGTAGCACACATAATTGAAGTAGAATACAAACCACTGAGAAAATTAGCAAAACCAAAGGTTATTCTTTGAAAAAAAAAATTCACCAAGTGAGAAACTCCTGGCTAGTATGAATAAGGAAAAAAGCATAAATATTAATATATCAAGAATGAGAAAGATGTTATCAGCACAGATCTTCCAGACGTGAAAAGAGCAACCAGGACAGAAGGGCAGAAGGGGCAAACACTGCCATCAGGTAACTGGAGTTTCCAGTTTTCTGTGGGTTTTGAGGGAATGCAGTGGTAGGCGCGAGGTGAGAGATTCCTTAGAAGCAAGCATAGCCAGGACTTGTTGATTTCTGCAGTGACCAGGAACCAGTGTGCACAACCCAGTTAACCTGCTCCTTATGCTAGCACAGTTGCCAACCACAAAGGGGCTTTGATCACTAGATGCCAAGACTGAGGACTGGTCGCCATGTGGATCGTGATCCCTTGCTTTCAGGGCACCTGCACCTCCCTGAAAGTGTTGGACACAGACCCATAGGTGACTCAGATAGCACTGGGTCCATGGCCGCAAACTGGGAAGACTATATTTCTCCCTCTTGGCCTTCTCACTTCTCATCAGTGAGGTTCATGGATTCCAAAACAGATCAGACGCCATCCTGAGACCATGAGATTGTCCTTGCCATGGTGTATGTATGCTTCTAAGAGTGGAGTGCTTTCTTTTAAAATGGAACCTGAATCCAGAGGGTGCTTGTCAGAGACTCGCTGCGCTTCTCCAGTATCAGCTAGCCTTGACCTCCTGCAGCCCTGGTAACACCTAAGAGCATAGGAGTTAGTGCAGCAGGATTAAATGCCCCATCCACAGAACTGCTATCTTTGGGCACATGAGGCTGTAGACAAGGCTCTAAACCTCAAGAACCTGTCCAAAGCTGAATTTTCCCCACTTCCGAGTCTTTTACCTGGAAGAAATCCTGGCTTTGTGGAATGTGGAACTGGCCCTTCCTGCTCTCTTGGGTTCCTCTAAGAGGCAGTCATACAGAGTGTCAAAGGGCGTGGGCCCTGGAGCCAGTCAGTACCCTGTGTAAGCTAGCTACCTGTGCTCTGCATTGTTTGATGTGACTGCCTATGAAATGAGAGGGCTGAAGGCACCATCTCACAGAGCTATGGTGGAAGCTTAGAGACCTAATATGGTTACAAATTACTATACTCAAAACAGGCTGTCTACCTGGTTCCTGGTAACTGTGGATGTATTTCCAAATCTCAGACCTACTTGTGGCACCCCTTGGTCTTGGTCTTCCCAGCTCTTGTATTTCTCAGGCTACTGACCCTGGCATCCCTCTTTTTTTTTTTCCTTTTCTTTTTTTTTTTTTATTTATTTATTTGTTTGTTTGAAGTAAATTCTTGCTAAGTTGCCCAGGCCAGGTTCTGATTTCCAAGTCTTTTGCTTCAGCCTCTGAGAGTACTGAACTGTGAGTATGCACAACCACATCCGACTTGGCATCCCTCTTCTGATGGAAGCTCCCTCGACCCTGTTCTTCCCAATGGAGACCTGCCTACCTCACTTCCTGCAGGCACCCTAGTCACACAGCTGTGTAGGCATGGGAGGCCTTGCCCATGGGAGCTGGGCCTTAAGTTGACCTTAAATTGAGACCTTGGAGGCTCTAGCTGGGTCTTACAAGTTTCTAGGATGAATTGCTTAAAAAATGAGAAGGTTTTAGCTTCCTCCAGGTAGCCTGAGAGCTCAGCAGCCAGCATGTGCATTGCATACTGATTGTCTGTGTTAGGAGGGAGAAACAGAAGCCTTCATGTGAGGAATTTAATTTAGTCAGGTAATAGTGGCATCCAGCACTTGTGTTTTATTTTACCTTTTCCAGAACATGCTCATATGTATTGTTTTACTCTGTCTTTACCACAAACCTGCGAGGTATGTATGACCAGAGTAGACGTTTTGTCTGGAATTGAAAAAGCCAGAATCCAGGAAGGCAAAAGGACAGCCACTTAGTGACAAAGTGGGGACTTCTGGGCTTAGGCTTTCGGGCTCAGGAGGCCAGAAGTGCTGACTCCCAGGGCTCCCTGTAGGGTGTCACTGTGAGGAGAGGCACTGTGAACTACTGTCTGAGCAAACTGCGTGACCCCCTCTTGGCAAGAAGAAAGGCCTTGGCTTGCTGCGAGGCCAGTGAAGAGCATTCCAGGACCTCACTTACACTGAGCTTTGAAATTCTGCCAGGGAAGAAGAATGTCCTGGAAGTTTAGCCCTCTGTTGGGTGTTTCTGAGTGTTGTTTCTCATGCTGGATTTAATGAATAAATTATAATAATTTGTGCATTCAATTTACCTTATGCATGTTTATTTACCTTTTCCCCATATTAGCCCTCCTTCATTCTACACACTGTATTTATTTTCATGTTTTATCTTTAAGAACTTGGCACTGATTATATTTTTTGAAAAAAAATTCCTAGAGATTGCTGATCAAGATGCACATGGCCTTTCTTGTTCTCTGTCTAGAAGTGTAAATAAACTCAGGCCCCCAAACTCAGGGAAATGTGTGGGAGAAAAGGAACATTGACACTTCCAAGGAGAGGGTACTCATTTAGAAACTCAGAAAAGGAAAGGGCAATTGTTATATGACCCACTGGTGGCAGGTAAGCACCTCAGGGAATGTGTGATAGTTTATCTGTCTGTCCACAGCTCTTAAATAGCTTCCCATATGCAGTAGCACTTAAGAATGTGTATGCAACACATGTATCAATGAATAGCTGTGTGGCTTATGGGCTACAAAACTAAATGGATTGATGGATGGATGGATGGATGGATGGATGCTAAAGCGTCACCGTGAAATCTTATTTGGTTCATTGTATCAGGAAGCCTTCTCAGTTAACTCCTCCTCTGGATTCTACCAACATGTTTTATTTCAGATTTATTTTGGCTAATTCTCAGAAATTCTTTGTGCTATTAGAGTGAAAGAATGACTTCTTTAATTTGCTGAGGAATATACATTCTCTCTCTTCCAAAGAATGGGGGAAAACATACTGATATAGACATAACTGAAGGATGAGAACAAACTTTAGGAAGAACATTAACAAAGTATAAAAATTAGCCTGAATGTGACTTCTGATATATGGTTTTTAGTTTTCTAGTGTCTACTGCTTCATTCAATAACTTCCTTATAAGATCTGCTAATTCCCTTCAAAATAAGCTAATTTATTTTACATTTTATTATACATACTAAGCACTGCTATTACTAAGTTGCTTTAAAGGAACAACGAACAGTATTTGGAACTGAGACATAATTCCAGGCAATTAGCTAAAATCTACTAGCCAGAAAAAATTGTAAAATGATAGGGCAGAAGTATTCTGCCAAAAAAGTCAACCAGGAAAGTAGTAAGGATTTATGTACAGCAAATCTTGAGATTAAAATTTAAAATAAATAAATGAGAAAGGATGATATGATTTGAAATCAGCTTTCTCTTTCAGTTAGGCATTCAAGACTCAGAATAAAATGGGCCATTTTATTGCAGAGCTGATTTTCATGACCAACATCTTGTCTTCAGCTGGAATAGTTTAGCTGAGAAGCAAGAGAAGTTATTGCTAAGAAGCTTGTTTTCTTACACTGTGAAAGAGTCTTAAGAAAACAAATATCAAATTGGGAAATCTCTGATCTTTTCCTTGAGATTCAGCATTTGGGTATGTTTTTTTCAAAGTTATTTGTTTTACATGTAATTAGACTTGACAGAGTTAGGCCTTTTTATCATTCTTGAAAATCATAATGGGCCTCAGGTTAAATCGACCTGAGACACATAGCTTCATAAAGAGCTTGTTTGGGATACATGGCAAGGAAAATACCAGAATGTAGTTGCTTTAGAGATTAGAGCCATAATCAGAATGAGAAGGGGAGTCAACATGACTGGTTCTGATTGTCCTACTTCCCTCATTTTATTCTCCTTGTAACCATTTCCCCCACTCGCAAAACCCCTTTCCATCCTTGGTCCATTGGCTCCCGTGAGTTGCCATTTTGCCTTGCTGTATAACCTCCCACTGAAGTCCATTTAAGAGAACTCACAGGAGGCTGGTAGAGGCTCCAAAGTGATTTATTGCTTAGCAGGAGTTTGCTAAACTTCCCAAGTTGATTTTTTTTACTTTTGAAAATCAAACAAAGTTCAAAAAGTAAACATCACAGGTTGACATCCCAGCCCAAAGCAGAGGAAAAATGTCTCTTATACATTTTTTGGCACATTACAGAATTTATAAGCATTTTCAGTGTTTTGATTCCATCCCCCCCAGTCACTGTTTTTCCTTACCCCTCAGAGTTAGGTGCAGAGGGATTATGTTGGCTGGTTTCAGTGGTGACACCAAAGAAAAGTAATTTTTTTAAAGTAGGTTTCTACTGTGTTATTTCACATGCATGAAACGTCAACATCTATGCTATGTGGCTGTTACCCCTCAATGTAAGGACATATAAATGGTTGGAGTATTTTATATAAATAGACAAGTGGGGGTGATATTTTCCTTGGTCTTGTGCCGGCCCTAGTAACAAAAGTCTCTCAGTTACCCAGGGCACCTGGGAGGGAGCAAGGGAACAGTTCTGCTCAGTGTTAAGCTGCCTTCTCTCCTATGAATAACCATTTAAAAAAAAAAGCCAGCTCAAATTTAATCTCCGTCTCCCTCCAACCTAAACTAGGGACCAGAAGAAAAGTTCCCTTTGGGACTTAGTGTTCCAACAACCCAAATTAGAAAACCTTAACCTCGGTTTTCAGTCTGGCTTACTCGCTCAGTCACTGCAAGTATAACCCTTATCTGTCCAAAATGTCATCTAGAATCTTCCTGCCTCAGGAAACAGTTACTTTCAGCCTCCCAGAGAGATGAGGTTGTGGAAAGCATTTATTTTGGCACCAGAACTTTCATGAAACTCACCGCTGTTCCTGTGACCCCAGCACACGTATGCTACACACACACACACACACAGCCTCAAGCACATGCACATACACACCACACATACAGTCACACGTACCACACAGGTATATGTTCACTTGCTGTCCCAAAGCCTTGGCAAGATACTTCTGTTTAAGTGTCTCTGATGACAAGTCAAAGTGTTGAAATGGAGGAGAATAGGATGAATTGTAGCATTGTTTTCCTTACAGGTAACCATGGTTAGATGCTCTCATTCTATTACGAACCTGAGAATCTTGGTCTTTGGAAAGGAAAAGTGAAAAGCACTGCCTTATCTTCAGAGAATAATATCATCTTGCATGTGGAGACTGCTCTTAGCTTTTCCAGGTTCTCTGCTGGGTGTTATTTTATATGAACTTTCTAGCAATCGTGAAAGATAATTTTTACTAGTACTCTCCCTATTCTGCAGCTGCAGAGCCAGAGATTTGAGTTGCCTGTCTCTTTAAGGAAAAAACTGAGCAAAGAATCTGAGACCTTTCTTCTTCCCCACTGTCTCATATTATTAATCCTGTGCTGGGCATCAACCACAGCACCCACTCTGTCCAGGCAGCGATGAGAAAGCACGAGGTCTGCAACTCCCTAGGACAGGGTCTCAGGCAGACAGAGACCTCTCAGGACCACTCTTCAGTTCCCAAGTGTTTGTTGAACACCTGCAGAGGCCTGGTAAAGATCCCTACATTCAGTGGAGGGGTGGATGATGAAAAAATGAGTAAAACAGGTAATGAGCCTGTCAGGTAGTGATGAAGGTGAAGGAGAAGAATAATACGAAAAGTGAGGTAAAGAGTTTTGGAGTGAAAAGCAAAGGGGAAAAAAGTGTTTTTAAGGGGGGACATTTGAACAAAGACTTGAAGGCAAGAGAATGAATGTTGAAGATCTCTGGAGGACAAGAGCAAGAAGTGTGGAAAGCCTCAGGCATTGCTTTCCCGAACTCAGAAATGTGGCATACTCATTGCTGTGTGTGTGTGTGTGTGTGTGTGCGCGCGCATTTGAAAACTTTTCTCAAGTCCCAGGATTGGTGCATGGCTTTAATTTTTGCCTTAATGGCTTCCTGCACATGGGGAGCTCTTTAATAGATGCATTCTGGAAGTTGTAATCATCAGCCCTGGGTTGGTATCACATTACCTATGTGGAAAAAGCAGAATTGCTTTGGCACTAATCAGGTCTTGTGGTGGTGACTGTGTATTCCTGGTTTGTAATGCAGATCATTGAAAACATGTCAGGGACCTGGTCTCAAGTGTTTCTCTTAAATAAGGGAGAATCGTGTTCTTATACCCAGGGGGTGCAGGAAGGGACTCAGGGTGGGGGCGGGCAGAAGTGTTCTTAGATTTTAAATGCTAGTCAGCTGCAACCACTAGTTATCTGGAGCCTGTTCAAACTCATTTGGAGAACAGTTGAATTTTTAAAGTGCCTTTTGATTCTCTCTTTCATTTATTTTAACTGATCTGCTGGGATTAGGAGCTTGGTGGGGGAACACCAGAATGCTTGCCAAAATGTGTGAATAATTAGAGCGCCGATGATGTGTGCCAGATAGAAGGGGAGTATTCACACTTCTGATTCGATTCAGCTAAATGCAGTTGTAAATCACTGCTGCCACAGCAACAGTGCCCTGTCAGGAGCTGCTTAGGGGAGACTGGGGGTAGAGGAGAGATGGGGCTGCACCTTTGTCAAGAGGAAGGTCAGCAGGATGACTCCAGTCAGTTGCCAGCAGCCAGAGTGACAGTCACTGTGGCGTCTTTTTGGTTCAGTTCTGCTGTCTTAGTCTTGCTGGTCATCAAGCTGGCTGCCACCTTGACTATTGACTGAGATGGGTCCCTGTTTTCTTCGTGTGTCTGGTCTCACAGGAGGTGAGACAGTGATGAATGTGGCAGTGGGACAGACACCACTGGGCCAGAGAGCCCTGGGGGAGTAATCTGTTCTGTTGAAGGGGAAGAAGAGGGAGAGTTGGAAAGGCAGTCACAGTCATTTCTTCAGAGGGATAAGGTGCTGTCTCAAAGAGCCCAGCAGGATGACTCACTGGTTAGAGGAACTTCAGGGAAAGGGAACATGAAAAGGCCCAGAGGTAAGGATCCCCTGAGGTCTATGGGTGCAGTCCTCTCTTATGCCTAGAGAATGGGGAAGAAGACAGGAGGAGAGTCTAGGGAAGACTTGCAGATGCTTGTGTCAGAATAAGAAGGGGCTGAGTACTCTTAGAGGAAGCTCTTTTTCAAAGTATATAGTACTGCCAAGGTCCTGCTCAGCCCAGCAGTGTCAGTCTCCCAACTCAGCCAGAGAACCCTGCCTCAGCTCCAGTCATTGATGGGGTTGTGGCCATGTGCTCCAGTGAGACAGGTTGAGCATCCCAGATCTGAAATGCTCTAAAACCCAAAACATTTTGGGCACCAACTGATGCCATAAGTGGAAAATTCCACACCTGACCTTATGTGATGGGTTATAGTTAAAGGGCCAGCTTACTAAAGATATTATATAAAATTACCTTCACAACACGCAGAATGATGTGCATCTGCAATCCCAGCTGCTTGGGAGGTGGAGGCCAAAGATGTTGCTGGTTCAGAGCCAGGCTGGGCAGCTTTGTAAAACCCTGTCTCAATATGAAACCTAAAAAAAAAGCTGAGGATGTAGTTCAGTGATAGAGCACTTGCCTAACACACATGAGGCCCTAGGTTCAATCCCCAGCACTGAAAAAACAAAGTAAAACAAAATAAACAAACAAAAACATTCAGGTGGTATGTGTAGGATGTCTATGAAACATAAATGGATTTTGTATTTAGTCTTGGTCCCATCTCCGAGATATCTCATTATGTACATACAGATATTCCATAGTCTGAAACACTTCTGGTCCCAAGCAGTTTCAGATAAGGGATTCTCAGCTTGTATTACAGCAGGATAAATAAATGTTGAGAACACCTCCTCTTACCAGTGGAGAATCTTAGATTATTCAGGTGAGAAATAAAATATAAGATGGTGAAATTACATGAAGAGTAGTCATTAGAGACTGGAAATGGCACGGGGAGGGGAGACACAAAGAAGTTGGTTAAGGGCCACCAAAACACAGGTTAGAAGAATTACTTCTGGTTCTTCTTTATCATGGTTGGGTAACTGTTAGTTAAAACAATCTATGATGCACTTAAAAATGACTAGAAAAGAACAGCACAAAATTTCCAGCACATGAAAATGATTAATGGCAGAAAAGATGGAAATACTTGTTACGTGATTTGATGATTACACATTATATGTATGTATCGAATTACCATAATGTTCTTCATAAAGGTGTATAAACACTGTCTTGAAAAACAAAAAAATGAAAGAAGGAAAGGAAAGAAAAGAAAAAACTAGCAGAAGCTTTGTTATAAAAGAGTCCACTTGGGGTGGACCTCCTACACTACAGGCCTCCTGGATGTAGGTTTGAGCTTATTGCCAAGGTTGGAACAAAGAGAGTGGCAGAGGGAATCCACTCCAAGGGAGATTTCAGAGTGGAATCGGATCAGACTTGTTAATGAGGACTTCAGTTTTTGCCAAAATCTCTGGTGAGCCGAATGGGTCCTTTCTGAAACTCCTGGCCCTGATCCTAATAGTGGTGTCCTTTCCTGTGTGGAATGCCCTAGCCAAAGACAGTGTCCTGCAGAAAAACAGGAGGGGCATGGATATTCTAAAGTACTGCCAAAACCCAGACTCCTGGCGATTTTCTAACTGCAACCACACTGCCTCTGTGTCCAGCACCACCCTTTTGCTCAAGTTACTAAAGGTAGTGGTGGGCTTTTAAAAGACCCACTTCTCAGTCCTCAGTAAGTGTAATGCAGCCTTCTCTCGCCCCTGTCTTTGAAGAGGAGCCCACTTTCTCTGTCCTGATAATGCAGCAAGTTACTCTGAAATGAACCCACAGCTTGAGGTGGGAGTCAAAGCCCAGGAAAGCAAATGCAGGGGGAATGCAACAGATGGGCATGAAACCCAAAGCAAATGGTAAAAATGAGCCGCACTGGGGAGTGTGGAGTGGAGAGGAAAGTATGAAAACTGTAGCCCCACCCGACAGCTCTAGAAAGGAGAGAGATCCAAAACACACATGTGGCCCTTCACAAACCTGAGCAGGTCATCCTCATCATTCAGTGGCAGCAGGAGGAGATTCTTTTGGAAGATGGGGACCCTTTCCAACTTGTTCCACTGTGGCCAGTAAGTTCAAATGTTTAGAGAAGCTCATAGTCTTTAGCACCTTCTCCAGGTACAGAGTAATAAACTGACTAAACTGATGCTTCCCAAAGTGAACAAGATAGACAGTAATTGGGGTTATGGGGAGAAAAATGTCAAACTCTTTTTAAGGAAAAAAAAAAAGAAAAAACACTTTTATGTCACCCCGCTTAGATTTGATTTATGTCTATATATTTCACCTGTAATCCCAGCACTCTCTGGGAAGCTGAGGCAGAAAGATGATCAGTTTAAATCTAGCCTGGGAAATTCAGTGATACTTAGCCAGGCCCTGTCTCAAAATACTAAAGGGCTGGAAATGTGCAAAGGCCCTGGGTTCAGTTCCTAGTACTACAAAAAGGGTAGGATGCATTAGTTTAGTGGCATATCATGGTGGTACATAGTTAAATTAAAATATATCAGGAAAGCCGAATGCCTTCTCTGCTTTTAGACTTGAGGCACATGATATGAAAACTAGAAAGTAGTTGGCAGGATTGCCACTAGGAGTTGGGGGCAGGAGCAATGCCCTAGGATTGTGGGATTCCTTATAGAAATGAGCATTTACAGGATGGAGATGTATCCTCCCAGCCTGTAGACTAGCCTGTGAGCTCCTTTTACAGCCTAAGAGAGCCCCGCCAAATCTGTTGTCTGAACCCAGAGAAAGGGGAACTATACCTGTAAAGGACACCTTTGCCCAGAGATGCCCATGATCAGGTTTCAGCACTACATGCACAGGTGGTGAAAACACAAGTAGAAACCATTGCACAGATTCCCCCTCCACAGGCCTGGCTCCCGCACTGCTCCTTCCCCGGTTTCTGTGCTGTCGTTGGGCAGGGCTGGTATTGCCAGCCTGTTTGCTTTTGCCTCCTGCACCACCATCCAGGCTGCAGGAGACTCACAGAAATGTCAGTGTGAACCTCCCCCTCAGTTGCACTTCCCTCTCCCACCTTACAAAGAAAACTGAAAAACTACCTATAATTTTTCCAGTTAGACTGAGGGATGCTGCACTGCCCTGTGGTGCATTTTTTCCTTTTCGTGGCCATGCAGCTATCCTTTTTCCCCTAGAGTTGAACTCCATCCTGGTTCCTGATTCAACCTCAGATATCTCATTAATGTCCTGGACATAGGTAGCACTGGGGTCCCTTCACTTCTCTTGTCAACCGTGCCTCCACAGCTCAGGGAATTACCCTCCCACTGCTACCCCCAAACTGGTCTTCTGAGTTGGCAGGATTCCTCCCATTCCATCTACATCTGCTAGAACTTAACCATTAGGCTGTTCCTAAATGACATGCATTTCCTCCAGATACATATTCATAAGAAAACAAAAAGTGCACCCTGACTTCTCTCACCTCATTATGCAGACAGCAGTTTGCCAGACCCAGCAAACCAAGTTCTGAGACCTCTAGCTGCAAATAGTTCTCACTCATCCCTGTGCTTCTGATCTGCTTCAGGCTCACCTTTCTCCCTCCCAACCCAAATCATGTTTATCACATGGCACCTGGTTAACAGCAATCTTTCTGTATGGTGTGTCAGCAGCAAGTGGAAGACAGTAGACTTTGGTTAATAGTTACCCTCGTTTGTGTCAAGTTGAAACAAGAGATGGACCACACCTGTCTGAAATGAAGTGAGTACCAAAGTCTTGCTTGGTGAGTAGAGTTCTGGAGGAAGCAAACCGTGATGGAATCAAGGAATTCCTATTGGAATGATTTTTGCCCACAACTTCCACTGGTGCTTACAGAACCCAGGATCTTAAGAATGTTCATGTCTCCTGTAGAAAAATTGTAATGCAGTCATGGCTCCCAAAGAGCTTTGTTCTAGCTCATCGTGAGGTTGAGGTAGAAAGAACCCAGCACCTTGCATACCAAGGAGTGCTCAGCTGGTGGTGAGCTGGTGGTGAGCTCTAAGGGGTCCCCTTTTGGGCACTGATAGCAAGCATAGCAGGTGATGTGGATGTGTCTCCTGAGGATTCCAGGACACAGCCAAGGAAGATGTGAGATTCCCTCAAATTATTATTAGATACATTCCATTGTTTGTCAGCAAAGGAGTTACTGCCATGTAGGGTCAGCTGTTCTCACCTGTCACAAAACACTTAGTAATGCACTGTGTCCATTAACTACCAGCAGCCCTCACTGTCACCTTGACGCATGGATCACATCCCCAGACGGTCCCAGATGTTCCTAAGGGGAGGAGGGAAAAGGAGCGTTGTACCCTGCAGAGCACCCAGGGAAGGGTCGCAGCGGCTCTGTGCTCCTGTAGGCCGGGTGCAGCCTGTCCCCTATTTCACTCACGCTCCTGGTAAGCCACTCAACGTATTTGGAAAAAAGAAGATTGGCCCTCAAGAAGCACCCAGTCTTGGCCCATCTGTTGTCACGTGTAGACCCAACTATGACAGCCATTTAATGGATCTGTTTGCATCACATATGATGGTAGACTTCTAAATTCTTTACTGACTTGTAGGTCTAGAATTAGACCTACAAGTCAGTAAACTGTATCACATGTCTATATGTTTGTAATGATCCATATGTGGGGAAAGACTATTTGAAAATTGGGTGAAATGTAGAGAATTTTTACTACTGATGTTTTTTTTTTTTTTAAGAACACACTTCCTTTTTTTTGTTGTTGTTTCAGTACTGGGAATTTCTGAACCCAAGACCTTTGCAGTAATGTAAATCTCAGCCATTTTTTTTTTCTATTTTGAGACAGGGTCTTGCTAAGTTGTCCACATGGGGTTTGAACTTGCCATCCTTCTGCCTCTGCCTCCTAGAGTGCTGGGATTCCAGGTGTGAACCAGCTTGCCTGGCTTTTGTTTTTTTTTTTTTGTTTTGCATCAACCATCTCCCCTCTAGTAAAGACTTGAGACTGCTTCAGAGCTGAACAACAAGCAGTGAGTTATGATTAAAGCAAAATCTTTAGAATTTTCAAATCTGAGATTTTCATAATTTTAAAAAGTCATGGGTTTTAAACTCAGTGATGAAAATCTTCATAATATTTTTCTCTGTGCTTAGACCTTTCACATCTACTTCTTAGCATGTTCCTGCAGAGGAACAGAGATTTCTCATAAATTAATTATTAAAGTTTTATATGCTTTTTGTATTTTTCTGCTCTTACCAGTCACGTACGCAGGCTTTCCATTGTCCCAGGTTTGGAGAGATTTTATGAAAAGGGCTATTGAATGGGGTAACTGGAGCCACACCAGACCCCCCGTCACACCTTCCCTGCATAGTCTGAGACCTGTGTTGAAAACATCATGAAAAATATCTCTTCTCACCAGATGCTGTCCTGCATTGTCACCGAAAGGTATTAGCTACAGGTGTCAAATATGACTAATGAGGCATACGGAGTCGATAGGAGACTCACAGGGACCATAGGTGCAGAGGACTTGTGAATGGAGTGTGAATCTCAGTCTAGATGTGTGGCTGCCACAGACAAGAGGGTGACAGGCAGCAAGAAGCGGTGTCCACCACAGGTGGGAAGAAGGGACAGTTTCGATTGCTTGATTGATACCTTCTTATTTGATGCAGTGAGTTAGAGAAACAGCTAACCCACTGTACAATCATGAGGCTCCTGCAAGTGTTCCAAGCTTACTGTTAACATTTCCAAAATCTTCCACGACAAGCCAGAATCTTCTTTTTCTGTTTTTAGGTTTGCATGTGGTATATTCTGAAACTGTCAGAAAGGATGAGGCATATTTTGCTCCTTAGCTTCTTTGTCATCAAAATATTATAGTTGCCAGGCACAGTGGCATGTGCATGCCTGTAAGCCCAGTTGTTAGGCTGAGGCAGGAGGATTGCAAGTTCTAACCCAACTTAGCAAGACCCTATCTCGCTAAATAAAATTTATAAACAGGGCCTAGGAGTGTGGGTCAGTGGTAGAGCACTCGTCTAGCATATGTGAGGCCCTTGGTTCGATCTCCAGTACTACAAAATAAAAATCACAGTAACGGGACAGTGTTCCGTCCTAGACAGGAACATCCTGCCTTCATAAATGCTGTGTTCTGGACGGAGTAGGCAAAATGGAAAAAGTATTACTAGTGGTAGCTGTCTCACAGGGTCCACCTGAAGAGACCAGCACACCACAGCAACAGGGATTTTCGAGAGTCGGCAGAGCCTGCCGGGACTCACAATCAATGAATCTTGCTTCTCCAGACAGGGAGTCTTTCTGCAGCGGCTCCTTGGTGCCTGGCTCTGGGCCTTCACCCAATTCTTGCTCAATGAATGCCTCCAAACATATTTTTATTTGTTCACAAACCTCAGGGGAGAGTACCTCTGAGGCAAATTTTAAGGACTTCCTTCTTGGATGAGACATGGAAGAATAGGTGAGAAGGAGGAGCAGAAGCAAAATGAAACCAGATGGGGCCCCGGCTCCTCCTCCCAGGGTCCTCTTAACCAGTTCTCCCAGAGTGGAGATAAAGATCAAGTTAATATGAGGAATGTTGATCTTCCTAAAAGCGGCTCCCAATGACAGACCCAAGACAGGTTTCCAAACAGCTGTTATTCAGATTAGAGGCAAGGACTTGATATATTGCTCCCATTAGAAAGTGTCCTAATGTAAAGGGCCTGCACTTTCTCCTGGTCCCATCTGAATTGAACAATTGGAGTATTTTAAATCGAGGGTCATAAGTGTCAACAAGATGGAGAGCTTTGCCTCTTGATTAAAAGAGGCCTATAAGTTACTTAGGAAGTTCTTGCTGGCAGGAGTTCCACGTGGGTCCTCTGTACCATTGTTACATGGAGGGAAAACTCAGGACAAACCAGCAAGTTTAGACAGCACATACCTGGGGAATTTATGCTGTCTACGCCAAGATCTCACTGACTTGGGGGATAGCAGTGCCTCTCTGGTTTCTCTGCCAGTTTGTCCCCCTGGCAGGCTGGGAGGGAGACTGACATACCACTTGAATTTCAGGATCAACCAGAAGTTAGTTCCCTGTCAGGTGCATCACCTGCCCTTCTATCCGGTGTCAGGGTCCAGGTCATACTCTGGGACCAGCGCTGGCATTTCCCTTGTCATTCTTTCTGGCCACACTGCCTCACTGCCAGGTTGAGAAACCCTGGAGGAAGGTTTCAGCCCTACAGCAATGGGACAGGGACAACCCCAAGCCCCAGTGGGGTCTCATGCCACGCAGGATCCCTTAGTGTCCTCTTCACCCATTGTACCAAAGGTAAATGTGCAGGAGTCCATCACCATCAGTAGGGAAGGCTGAAGACTCTTCAGGAGAAAGGAGGAGAGCAGGACAGCAGAGGAGGTGGTGAGGAGGGGGAGAAGAGAGCCTACCAGCAGCAGCAGGGATGACGGCGTCTGGAGCGAGAGGCGACAGATGTCTCTAGGTAGATGCCCTTATGGCAGCACTTCTGGAGAGAGAAGAAAGTCCCAGTAATATTAACAGGACTACAACAAATGAAAATTGGAAAATAAGCAGATGGAACATGCCTCATAGTTTAGCTTTTATCATCAATAATTCTGAATCTGCAAGTGAATATGGCTAACTGTAGTTCAAACCATCTGCCTATTACTGCCTTTTACTTGAAGAGACTGTGTCAAATACCACTCCACCAAGACTGGGGGAGAGATGGAGAGAAAATCATTATTCTCAGCTGTCCTGTCAAAACAAGCATGTGACCTGTGCCTAGCAAAAGGTCAAGTGCAGATGGACACCATCCATCTCTGGAGACAGCAGGCATTGACCACACAGCACTCTTTCTGGGCTTGGGGGGACCCCTTCTGGCCGCCCTGCTGATTTCAAGCCAAGCACCATGGTTGATTTTCATACATTGGGATCCAGCACCTAATTTACTTATTATCTACAGAGGAAGAATGACCTCAGTTAGATGTTCTCTGTGTCTTAAGCCATGCTGAGCCATGGCTTTCTGGTATCTTGGAGACCCATTCATCATCTAAACTGTGCTGTGAGATGTTAAAAGTATGAGTGTTGTCCCCTCACAGGGAGTTTAGAATGTGGAGAGGCCAGAACTTCTAAGATAGGGAGCTGCTGGTTCCCAGCAGGCACCAACCCAAATCAGAGCTCATCTTGATCACTCATGTTGCTGTTCTTGTTGCTAGGACAAAGTACCAGACACCCACAGCCTAAAGGAGGGCAGGTTTATTTTGGTTCATATGACAGTTCCTGGTCAGCTGGCTCCAAGGCAGAAATGGCATGGCAGAGGGTTGGTGGAGGAGCCAGGGAATGGCAAGGTGGGGAAGGAGCTGGGGTGGGCAGGGGGAGATCCTGCGCCTCCACCCCCGGCTTCCAGACCGATCCCACCTCCTAATACCACATCAGCCATGAGCTCATCAGTAAGAGTGTGAACTCACCACCAGTGAGCACAGCGCCCCCTGATCCAGTCACCTTCCACACAAGAATGTGGGGGGACACTCTAGATCCAAACCACAATAACCTGCTTTTTAAAAACTAAACTTTTTCTTCAGAAGGTAGCATTTAACAACCTGAAAGAAATTTTAATGATAAGTCAATCACAGACTTAGTTGCAGCCTGCTGTACCTTGCATGTTCCCTCTTCCTTGTGTAACCTGAGAAACAGAGTTGAGATTTTATCACTTGGTAAACTGCTTCACCAGGACTCTGTCTGAGGTGCAGATGAGTGTGAGAGCAATTCTTTTTTGTCTTTTTAATGCGGCAGCAGCTGGACTTTTTTTATTGAGCTTCCCTGAGCATTAAAGAAAGTAACTAAGCACAAAAACGAACCAAAAATCTATAAATCTAAAGGAGGAAAGTCTGAAAAATGTGTATGTGTGTGTGTGTGCCTATGTGTTCACACGTACCTCATGAGTGTGTGTGTACACAAATATCAAAGGTATTCCAAGGACTTTCCATTTTTTAGGTGTTGACTACTGTTTGTTCATACCCCAGTGGTGTTAACAAGCAGTAGATTGTTAGTGACAATCACACTCTCTCCAGCACTTACAGCAGAAGGCTTGATTTAATCGAGGAGCTGTCATTTATTATTCTGTTGTGCAATTCCAGGGGGGTAGCTAACTGATCAAGCTCTGGCTCCAGGGAGTAGAGGGTTTTTTTTTTTTTTTTTTTGGTAATGTCTAAATCCTCAATACAAATTGCAGTATTTCTGGACTCCCAGCGGGACCCATTAGAGCCTGTGGGGCATTAACGATCATTAATAGTGCTGTCAGAGCAAGGAGGGAGGGAAGAAAGGAAAGACAAGAGGGAAGTAGAGGGAGGGGAAAGGGGGTGCAGAATAGTAGCCAGGGAATTGCGTAATTTTTTCAGAGATGGAAAATTAATACATCTGCTTTGTTTGTAGTGCCCAATGTGAGATGTTTGTAAGCAGGCATCTTAAATTGTATAGGTTAGTACCCTCCAGGAACTTATTTTCACAAATTGAAGTCCTTCTGTTGCCTCAAATTCTCCTTCTCCTTTCCACATCCCTTCCCCCACCTCCCTCAATGTCTTTCTCTTCCCAAAAGTCACTACTAACTCTCCAATTCCACAAATGAAACGGAAAGAATTGAGAATATGTGACTGTGTCAGAGGAGTGGTTTTCTTCAAAGCAGAGCATGTCTCTGCACACACACACACACACACACACACAATGTTGCAACCATAATTTTCAATCTTGCTTATGATATCCCATTAACTGTGGTTCCTTGTAGGCATTGTATACTAACAGTGTAGTTAGTAATCAGGTAGAAATGAGAAATGTTTTGATCATCTACTCAGTAGCTGCTTGTCAGTGCTGGGAGAAAGGGCTACGTATTAATTACTTGGAAGACCATGCAAATGTTTGCATTTTGAGGCTATTTTAAGCAAGAAAGACCTTTACTTGAGTCTTGCTAAAACCAGAGACTTTTCTCAGGAATTTTCCTTCTCTCAGAAGTCTCTGTGTATACCAAACTGACTCATCTGTGCCCCCATATGGTTATGTTTTTTTTCTCCCTTCCTTTCATTTTTCTTTTAATCTCAGGTCACTTGTATCTAATCTGTGTCTGTCATATTCCCAAAACCACAGATAGAAATCTTTCCACAGTAACAATAAGTGCACATTATATGTTGCTACCTTCACCAAAATAAAAATTGTACATGACTTTGTGTGTTGTCTGGAGAACTTGTGATGTGCTAAGCTCTGAGCTTGCCATTGGAGATACAATGGAGGGAAGGCACCAAGACACCATCCCTGCACTTGTGAAGCTTCTGTTGCGGTGGGAGAGGCAGGGATGTGAGAATCCTACAAATTCATGTAGAATCACGACCCTAGAGGCATGAGAGAGGCACTGGAACTGTGAGGAATCACAAGGCATTCTGACATAGCCAGGCAGGTTGGGGACAGTGGAAGGTAAAGTTGAGCAGCTATAAAGGAAAAATAGATCAGTGACTACTTTTTTCCAGATACCATGTTGTTTTTTCATGAATTAACTTAGTTAATTCTTATAACAGCCATAGAACATAGAGAGGATTCTCTAATTTACAGAGGAACCTAAGGTTTGAAGAGAATGAGCTGTGTGTCTGACACACGTGTTAACCCCTTGCACACTCATGGCAGAATGAACCCCAGGTGCTGAGCATTTGACCCTCACAAGGTAATTCTTCAGGCTTTTTCACTGCTTTTAGCATCTCTGAGCCCAGGCTGAGTAAGCCATTCAGCTTTCACCAGAGACTCAGCACCGTTTTGGTGCTGCACACACACGTCAGAGACAAAGGCTTTGCTTTCTGGTGGCTTTCCAAATTAGGCAAAGCGGATTTGAAAGAAATGGGTAAGATGCTCAGCTCATAATCTTTGGAGTGAACAAAGCACTACTTTGCTTTGCCTTCTTAAATAACTTCATTCTCCACTTAAAACTGTACCACTAAAGGGAACTTGAACTTAAATCATTCCTGGTGCATCCTTCAACTCCAGAGTTGTGCTTAGGTCGTGTCTTGCCTTTCTAAGAGATATTGAAAGATGGAAGTCCTCTAGTCTTTAAGCACCCGAACTCAGTATTGGGACATTCCTCATACTTATCTACTGAAAAACATCAGGAACCTGGTAAGACCATGGCTCCTCACTTGCTTTCACCTGTAAGCTATTCCACGAGAGTGTCCATTTCCCTGGTCCTCTGAAATTCACAGTCCCCTGCCTGCCAGTCCATTCTAGGTGAATCTGTTTCTAGTCTTACTGAAGCCCCTCCCAACATTTCAGCTTCTAGCATTCCTCTCACTTGATATTCCTAGCTCCGATATTTTTGTTTGTTTGTTGTTTGGTGCTGAGGACTGAACCTAGGGTCTTGTTTATGCTAGTCAAGCACTCTCTGAGCCACAACTTAAGCCCTCATTCCTATAGATTCTCATGGTGATTAAACTTAACAACTGAAGAGGACTAGTTTCTTCTTTCTCTTGGACAGAGAGGGCTTTAGTCACCAAATGTTCCTGAAAGGGGTGGGGAAATACTCTCATTTCTTGGTTTCAATAACACCATGGTCCCCAGAGTGTGGTCCACATACCCAAGGGGGACTCCCCAAGACACTTTCAGGATTCTATGAGGCCACTACAGTTTCCCCCCTTATAAGACATTTTCTGTCATTTTCATTTCCACTCATTTTCTGAGGAGTGTACAGTGGAGTTTTCCAGAGGCTATGGCATGTGATTGAAAAAGGTTGAAAGCAAAAGCAGGTAAGAGGATCCAGTCTTCCCCTACCTCAGATATTTTAAAACTTTGCAAAACCATGAAAAAGTGCCATTCCTCTCACATTTTGTTGTTGTTCACTTGGAAAATACACTTACTTTTTTTTAAACTATGTCATTTGTTAACAATATAGGTATATTGATATCTTAAGTGTATCAATAAATATCTTACATTTTTCTTGTTTTAACTTTTGAAAAGGTGATTATCAGTAGGTATAACACAAAGACCTTTTGGAAATCTTCAAAAATTTTTCAGGCAGGTTAGCGGCAGAACTCTTGCTTACCATGCAGGAGGCCCTAGGGTCAATCTCCAGCAAATCTCCTCCCACCTTCTGCATTTTAAAGAGTTAGAAGGCAAAACACTTGAGAACTGCTTTAGTAGAGGACAGCAAGAAAAGAATACCCAGTCAGATTTCTGCATGAAATCAGCCGTGCCACTTGACAATTTCCAATTGTGGAAGTTGGAGTGTATCATCTAGTGAGAGGAGTTGTTGTTTGGATATAGTACTTTAGCACTGCCTCTCTAATTCCTTTTTCCCTTAGCTTTGGAGAGGCCATTAAAAAAAATAACCTCTTGAATCTGAGTCATCACACATCCCAGTTTTCCTGGGACAATCTCAGCTATGCATGTCCTTTGTCCTGGTGTAATTATTAAGTGATCGTTTTTCACTCTCAAAAGG